>CAJQUW010007349.1:0-100416 GCA_907163375.1 Prostheceraeus crozeri | reverse complement strand
GATCGCCAGAAAAAAACGCGTTTTTTTGTTTTCAGCTTAGAAATTGAACATAGACATATCTCTCAATAATAATATAGTCACCGCTTGGTGCGACAACTTCCTTTGCGGCGACATAGATAACTGGCATATATTCAGAAAAATGATTCATGCAATAAGATATCTATGTCTTTATTAGATAGTAAAATGCTAAATTAAAATTTGAATTTGAAATTCTTTAAGTCACGACATCACGCGTTGTTATTTTGATTTACTTGCTTTCTGTTTAGTCGAAGGAATGGCAGGAAGTGAAGTGCAGCGACACATTCAAAATGAACTGTATTTTTGCATTCTAACATTTCAATGAAATGGCTATTCTGCTACGTCAAGTTACCGGCATCTTCTTGCTGCTCATAGAACATTATTAGCCTACATCGTACACAGGAGATTACGTGAGAATTCAAAGATGGAATTCATTGTCTTTGGTAGAAGTCGCCCTTCGTCTTCGTCCTCAGGAAATAATGTGGACCAGATATTATAGGTTGATAGGTTGATTCGTGACAAAATCCTGCTCCCCGGACTGAACCGAAGCATTCACCAAAGGCAGTTTGGCTTCTTGCCCAATAGCTTTGGTGGTTGTACCAACGCTTTGATTGCAATTAGGCTCTCCATCCTACAACACATTTCCGCTCACTCTGATAACTATGTTTCCCTCATTGCCATTGACCTTAGAAAAGCTTTTGACACTGTCAGCCACTGCAAGCTTCTTGAAACCCTTCGCGATCACTTTCACTCTTCTCCCCTTGCTACTAATTTCATACATAATTTTCTGGCTGATCGTTTCCAGCGTGTTGTATCGAATGATGTTGTGTCTGTGTGGTGCCCCATCTCTAGTGGAGTTCACAAGGTTCCATTTTGGGACCACTTTTGTTTTCCTTGTTTATTGATGACATTCCTGAATTTGTAAATACTGACACTGTTGTTTACGCTGATGATGTAACTATGTTGTCCTTTAACTCGCAAGGTGAGATCTCAAGTTTACCTGATGACTTTCGTTTGTTCTCCTCCTGGGCGGACAGCAAAAATCTTGCCATTAATGTAGACAAATGCAAGTGCATGACCCTCTCCCGCTCCGCTAATCTTCCCCAATGACTGACATTATGTTGGATGGTATATCTATCTCTCAAGTAAACTGCACCAAGATCCTTGGAGTTCATTTCTCTTCTGACTTGCATTGGGACACTCACTTTTCTGTACTATATCGTCGCTGCTGTAAAGCTATGTCACTTGTTCGCCGTTTACGTGTTAATAGGAACACCGGTACAGTTGTCTGGAAAGCCTTTGAAAGTTTTGTACTTTATCACATGCACTTTAGTTGGCCGGTCATCTGTGACATCAGTGCCAAACATTTTCAGAAGCTTGAAAGACTGTATAAATTAGCAGTGCGTTGGTCCAATAGTCGTGATCGGCCTTCACTTCGTGAAGTGCTTGATCGTAGCTGTATTAAACTTGTCAAAAGGATTAGCAACAATGTTGTCAAGCATCCGCTGTCAAAATTTTTTGAAGTACGCAATAGCTCCCGTATTGTTCGAAACCATCGTGCATTGCTGCCTTTTCGCAGAAATTCAGCACTGTATAACAAGAGCTTTGTTAAATTTTCAAAATTCACGTGAAATCTGTCTTGTACTCATGCATGTCATACCGCTTTTGTATTGACGAATAAAGCATTATTATTATTATTATTATTAAACGATTTCATCGAACCCTGATCTGATAAACTATCTCTGACCCTCATAACTTTAATTCCCACACGATCAGTAACCGAATGCTCTTAGAAAACCTTGGTTAGAGGTCTGCATTTGCTCGATGGGTGCTTCACGCTCGAAATGATGAAAACAAAGCGCGGAGACCTTTTTTAGGCTTCCATCCTCTTGAAATTTTTATCGCATCTAGTCACTTCAAAGGAATATCATCGCCAATGAGACATGGATTTAACTAAGAGATGTAAGCCGACCATCAAAAGAAAACCTCCAATTCTTGGTTGATTCTGCTGGTGTCAGACCGAAGGTTCCCAAGAAAACAGTGAGTGATAAGAAGTCCATGTACATTATGGATGCGAATTGTTCTGGTCATCTCTGTTATAGAGTTTTGGATGATTGTGAATCTGTGATTGCATAACGATATCTTGAATTTCTCAAGAAAGCAATGGAATCGTTTTCGCGACATTTGTATGTTGACTTTTCTCAGCTGTATGTTATGCACGATAACGCCAGGTCCCATGCGGTGTAAGCTGCCAACAATTGGATGAGTAATAAAGGAATTATTTTGGTGAAGCAGCCACCTTATTCACCGGGTTTTAATTTTATAGATCGATTTATATTTCGTAATTTTGAAACTTCCAGACGTGAGACAGATGTTTAGGATATTGATGACGTTACAGATCTTATCTCGTCATTTCTACGGTGTGTTTCTGCTATGATGATGGAAAAGGAATTTCAAAACTTCTGCAGACATTTGTCCATCGTGTCGAGAAGTGATGGTGATCATGTTTGGTGCTTAAATATTCATTGCTTATTGATTTCTGTAATAGATATACAGCCTGTATTAAAAAACACGGGTTTTATTGGCAATCCCTGTATACATGCACTTGAAAATTATTATAAATTTATGTTGCATTATTTCTATGATTCCTGAATAATAGACTGAAAGTATGCACTAACCTAGAAAGTTGAACAATAATGAAAATTATGTCATGTCTGAATATGCATTATGTAATAATTATCATATAATTATCAATAATCAATAAATAGTGATTATCAATAAAGATACAGCTGACACCAATATAATGCAAGACAGCAAGTTACCAGCAACACCTCGGATCGGTCGACTGGCATCAAGGTAGATGGTCGAGGAAGTTAACAACCTCTGCTACCTCGGCGACTTCATTACGAGCGAGGGAGTCTCAGAACGCGCAGTCCGAGCAATAATGTCAATGGGGTGGAACAAGTGGAGAGAGTTAGCGAGCCTCCTCAGAAATGTACACATCCCCTTGGAGTACCGATCAAATGTTTACAGCGCCTGCATCAGATTTGCAATCCTTTTACGGGGCCGTGTCCTGGAGCTTGACTCAGAACCTGACTCAATATCTCTGTGCTGTGACCGAAGAATGCTCCGCTACATGTCTGGCATTTCCTTGAAAGATAGCATCCGAAGCACCGAAGTTGCTAGAAGGTGTGGTCTCAGACTACTGGAAGACCTGTTGGTTGAGCGTTAACTGAGGTGGTTCGGACATGTAAAACGCAGAAGTGAAGGAAGTGCTCTCGGGTCTGCTCTACGGTCGAACGTGAGCGGAACACGTCCCAGTGGAAGACCACACAAAGCCTGGCTCGATAACATCAAGCAAGACATGTCTACGAAAGGAATTCGAGAAGAGGATGCGCTCGATCGGGATCGCTAGAGGAACCTCATCAAACGTCCAAACCCCCCAAAAAACAGTGGAACAACGGACGGAAAAAGGAGAAAGTAAACGTAAAGTGGACACTTTCCAAGTAATTTTCTCGAATGGCTGATCGACTATTTTGACAATCGAGGACAAAGAGCAAAACTGCAAGGAGACTACAATAGTGACTCGAAGGACATCACCTCTGGAGTACCCCAGCGTACAGTACTCTCAGCTTATCTCTTCGCAGCACACATGGGATCTCTAGTGCCTTCAAATGATGAAAATAACATGATCAACAAGTACCCAAGCGATGTATCCCGTACCTCAATGAATCACTTTTGAAAACTGAGATCGAAAATGAAATTGAAAACACTTCGAAGTGGAGCGAAGAAAAAGCTCTATTGTTGAATCACAAAAAGACAAAAATCATGATGTTTCGGAAAAAAGCAAGCAACGATTCGGATTCAGTAAATTACTTTGACATTCCGCAAGTAGAATCCATGAAATTCCTTTGAGTTATCTTCCAAAGTAATCTAAAGTAGGACCAGCACGTTACTCAGACATGCAAGTCAGCCAGTCAAAAGTCTACTTTTTGAAGAAATTGCGACGTATGCTAACTGTAACTAAAAAAGAAATAATGCAAGTTTATAAGGCACACATACTTTCAATTCTCAAATATAACTCACCTCTATTTCTAGGAATGAACAAAGGGAATTCTTCCAAGCATGAGAAAATCCGCAAACGTTGCCATAGAATTATCTGTGTAATTTGTTTCCTACGCTTGAAAGCAGACGACAGAAGAGTCTAAAGTTCTTCAACCAGCTTCGAAATCCCGAAAATTTCATTCACTCCATTTTTTCCTTCTGTACTGTCAAGAAGTGGTCACGTTCAACTACAGGTCTGTTCGACATCACATCAGTCATCCTCTTTCATTCCTCGATGTTCCGTGCTTTATAACAGATAGCTAACAAGAAAATCACTTATTTGATGTGTTCATCTTAACTTTGTGTTTGACTTCATCTTGAAATGCATGATTTCCAGTATTGACAAATAAACGTTTATTTATTGATAAAGTAAGTAAGACACAACTGCTGAAAGACCGGTCAATGGAAGCAACAGTTCACCGTTCGGGTCCGGGATGATAAATCTTGAACCGGTTCCAACTCGATTCTGGTTATTAGTGGTCTTATTGACCCATAATCAGGGATGAGATCCTTCCGCGGGGAGGCCAACAAGTCTGCGTAATGTATTTCTTTTTTTTCTTTTTGGGGTACCCCTGAAATGTGAATTTCGGTTTCCCGTTGCCCCATTCTGATCCCTGCATAATAAAACGATTAGAATTGACGATTGTACGAATTTATCTGTCACAGAGATTGTCATACTGTGTACCGATAAGTATTTGTAAACTAATCATATGATTTGAAGTCAATTTGATGCTGCACCCAATATCATCCATTGATCATCTAAACATGAATGATGAAAGTTCAAGCATGCTTGCTTCCGTCAAGATGAGCCTTATCATAAACGTCAGCATTTTCATTATCATCACACTTGCAATGAAGCTGCTAATAAACCTGCACTCATTCCAATGCTTTCACCATTACTCTACATTCACCGATCAGTACCTATATCACCTGATTAGCAGAAATTGCTGTCTTAAATTTGAATACCCTATTGTACAGAATTTTACATTGTTTTATAATAGAAGAATATAATAGAAATGTCAAACAGCATTGAATCATTTATTTAATGATGTCAGCAATTACTTATTGAAATACTCAATATTAGCATAGTTTACTCATCAATTACTTCATGAAATGCTGTGATTATTAAAAATAGGATAATAGCTATTAAGTACAGAAAGTCCCTTCGATCGTCTCAAAACATGAATTCTTTGTCCGACCTAAATTCTTAAAGTATCTACGTGATCACAATAATTCAGTATCCCATTCATTGTGAAGCTAGGAATCTTCCACTTGTTTGCCTGTTTGCGTGATCGATAGGGGTTGATCAAATATGACCGGACGACAAATTACCAGGAGCGCTTTTGACTTTGAACTTTCAAAGTTAATGCTTTCTTTGAGCACCAGTTCAGTACTTGACTCGTTTAATTTTCGATGAACAGTCGTATGGTATTTGAATCTTTTGAGATGAGAGGCAAAATAACAGTTCTGTCATCTGCATACTATATTGTGTTGGCCAAAGGTGTGACGCAGCGAATGTCACCAATAAAAGTATTGAAAATAGCCGGTTCGATAACTGATCCTTGTGGTACACCTCCTCCAATGGCAATTGGCCGGGAGTATTTGAGAGGTATTCGTATTATGACTTTCCTCTTCTCTAAATACGGTTGTATCTAGAGGACAAAACTACTGGGAAATTCATTATCTATCAGCTTCTGCAGGGCCATCTCATGGTCTAAACAGTCAAAAGCGCGATAAGGTCGTAACTAAGAACAGAGATAGAACCAGAGATAGAAATATCATCACAATGTCTTGCGGCAGTGTCTGTTATTTGAATAGGAGCTGTAGAAGTAGATGCAAGTCGACGAAAGCCACGTTTTTCATGTCCGAAAGCCTTTACAAAATAAGAATACATTTTTTAAGGCAATCCTCTCTTACAATTTTGCCGGAGTAGGAAATAACGTGATGCATCTAAGTTTATTAATATTTGTCGACGTTTTGGAATATAGGTACGAAAATTCCAGCTTTCCACGCTTCGGGAAATTTCTTTGCATAATTGCATTATTGAACATCGCTGTGAAATGTACTGAATGCGAAATTTATTGATGTATTTCCTATGTCAAATATTCAACCAGCTTTCAACGAATGTGTAAGCATGCAAGAGATAATGCCATGACTAGAATTGTGGCCAGTTGAAGAAGCGAATATTTCAAGTCATGGAAAGTCAATGCAATGCAAATTGTACTCCGCAATATTTCGTAAGGGAACTTTGGCGCTTCAGCTCTTCGTTGAAAGCCATTGTTTGATACAATTTCTCACACTGTGATAAATGTGACAGGTCTTATGATTAAAACTGTTATTGGCTGATGAAGTGTCTCTATCATCATGTCATCAATTTATTTTCATTCATTACTGTGAAGCATGTGACAGAATTTGAGGTTTGAGTTTTCCATAGAGAGAATTTCAATTATCTGAGCCCTTGTGTATTTGTAATAGCGACAGACTGAATTTAAATTGTTAGACTGAGATGGTTCGCATATGAAAAATGAAAGAAAATGTTTGGAGTTTCCCTGTCAATAAAAAGTGTGAGGAAGTGTAAAAACATAAGAAATGTGACATAGGATCATAAATTATTGCAATTCCACCGACATTCCAATGAGCCCTCTGCCATCAGAATGGATTTTGTGCATATTAAATACAAGCATGTCATCTGGGGAGCGCAATTCTCTGCACCTGCACCTCAGCACTCATCATGGCGTATTCGACTGCGGAGCTGCCCCCTCCCCGAATGGTGTCGTAGCTCTCAGGCTGCCCTATTCGACGCTCCTCTGAGCAAAGCCATGCGAACTATCTCGGAGTATCTGCGTAGTGCACCCTTGTGGGCACGTCCTCATCTCTCTGGCATTCGATCACCTAGAGAAAGCCGCAATTAAGCCTGTTTGCGCCTGTACAGCAAAGCGTCAGTCCTCGCTGAATCAAGTCCTGTACAACGATCCCACACCGACCGGCTTGTTTCCGCACGACTGCTCAGATAATTTGCCGAGGCCACGGTGGCAGTGGATCCCCACCAGCCATTCTGCCTGCTTGGAGTGCCCACCCTCCCGATCATCAACTCCCACGTGGCGCGTGGGCTCTAGACTGTATGCGGGTGTTGTTCGATCTGCCGCCTATATGTGTGCGGTTGGGGTCTCTTGGTATCTGATCTTTGTTCGTGTGGTCGTTCTCAAACAGTCCAACATGCATTTAACTGGCATGTGACTAATTGCGTCCTCCTTGCCCTATCACCGATCTCGACAATCCCCGCCTCATTTCTTACTACACGAACTGTGTATTCTGACTCAAACACGCATGCCATGCGATATAATAATGTCACTAGAAAATCTACAATTCGGCATTCGGCTTTTCATCTATTAAAACTATGGCGTATGAGTGTTGATTCCTCCAGGACTGAGATGCCTGTTTTGTGTTCCTGGCTATGATTTACAGTGGTCCGCGATAACATGTCATCTCAAAGGTAGCCTATTGATTCTTTTTGCAACCCTCTTGCTATAGGTCCATGCGTCACACACAAGAGTAGATAGTATCACATATCTTACGAATTTGATTTTGTCGTTGAGCTTCACGTGCTTGTCTTTCCAGATGTTGCTCAACTTGGTCATAGTTGTTGCTGCTAATGCAATTCTGCTTTTAACTTCCGTCTCTGCTTTGTTGCCATGGGTGATCATGCTTCCGAGATATTTGAAATGTTTGACCTGTTGAAGTGGTTCTCCTCACACGATTGTGGAATTTTTTAAGTCAATGTTGTGCTTCGAAGTCACCATTACTCCGCACTTTTGAGCATTGATCTCCATTCCAAACCGAGTCGCCGTCGTGTTTCGTGCGTTGGTTAGTCGTCTCAACGCTTCTTCACTCTATCATATCTTTCATTTCTGTCATCAGCTTATCTGAAGTTGTTTATGTCTGCCACCAATCCGTACACCACCTTGTCATTCATCTACTCCGGCCTCAGACACGATTTCTTCTGAGAATAGTTTGAAGAGAGCTAGTATCCCTTTCTAACTCCTCCCTCTGATTTGAAACTCCACAGTATACATTGTCCGTTTACTAATGGTTTTCCACAAGGCATCCTGCCATTCGCGATCGAAGGTCTCCTTGGTCATTGATAATTTAAAAGACTTCTATTTGATAGTCGAGCATTTATCACAAATTATTCTTAAATTGCGTATTTGTTCAGTGGTTGTTCTACCCTTTCGAAAGCCAGCTTGTTCTTCTCTCAGAACAGAACCAATAGTGTTGAGAATGAGTTGATGAATCATGCATAGCAAAACTTTACTCGCATGACTCCTGGTAGTCGTGATTTCACGGCAATTGTCACAAGTAAGAGTGTTGCTTTTCTTAGGAACATAAATGATGATGACCTCAGTCCACTGTGCAAGTCCATTGACCGCTGAGCAAGATCTGATTGCAGATGTTGTGCAGAACCTTAATCATCTGTTCACCACCATATTATATTAGTTCGGCTCATAGAGTAGGGATATATAGGTAGAGTGTCGACTCAAAATAGTATCTGTATACAATGAAAATTTTTGTATCAAATGATTCAGTTTTTTGAGGAGATAACGTTCCCGTGGTCCAAAAAATTGTTTGAGCAGTTTTAAAAAAGTCAAAATTTTGCAAATTTATATACTACCGAGATGACTCCCCTATATAAGTAGTATGAAACAAGCTGGATATCAAAAGGAATGAATATATTTGCTGATAAGCATCCTAATTCTCTTTCCTAAACTCTTTCATTCCTTTCACCCTTATGCTCATGAATGAAACTCGTAAATGATGTTTTTGTCGCAATTTACGTCTATAAGCAATGCATGATTCGTGCTTACAAAAGTCATACGTGATTTTCAGTATTTCGAAATGTACATTACTTACTTACTCAATTAATTAAGCGAAAATTAAGCTGATTATCAAGGGAATTTCACAAACCGCAGTATAATGGAAGTCCTCATGAAAAATTCGTAATTTTATTCGTGCTTTCTTGGCTGAAATTTCGTTTTTAATTCAATTTTCAGCGGCATGATTTTATGATTCACTAAATTTATGTTTCATTTCTTGAATCTGAATACGTGGTGGACCCATCTTTCAAAGTTGATTGAAGTCATTGTCCTTGATTCTGTTACTTTGCTCTACCAGTGGCAAGTTGCTTATGATATGATCTCGCTTAAGAAGATTCTCTTGAGGTCAAACATGAAAGCAATAGCAGGTGATCGAGTTGCTAATTTAACAAACATTACCTCTCCAAGGCTGTCATGACACGGAATCTGTAAAGTAATATCATTTCCTTCTACATTATACCATCATGTTCAGTCAATTCCGTTGTAATTTATTCAAAACTGCAGAAATCCACATATCTCACATTTGGTGACAAACTGACAATACCACTCATATCCCCACGAGTTCATTAAATAAAATCGAAAATCCTCATGAAAAAGTCGCAATTTTATTCGTGCTTTCTTGGCTGAAATTTCGTTTTTAATTCAATTTTCAGCGGCATGATTTTATGATTCACTAAATTTATGTTTCATTTCTTGAATCTGAATACGTGGTGGACCCATCTTTCAAAGTTGATTGAAGTCATTGTCCTTGATTCTGTTACTTTGCTCTACCAGTGGCAAGTTGCTTATGATATGATCTCGCTTAAGAAGATTCTCTTGAGGTCAAGCATGAAAGCAATAGCAGGTGATCGAGTTGCTAATTTAACAAACATTACCTCTCCAAGGCTGTCATGACACGGAATCTGTAAAGTAATATCATTTCCTTCTACATTATACCATCATGTTCAGTCAATTCCGTTGTAATTTATTCAAAACTGCAGAAATCCACATATCTCACATCTGGTGACAAACTGACAATACCACTTATATCCCCACGAGTTCATTAAATAAAATCGAAAGTGTATACACATTGGGGATTTAATAAATGCGGAGCTGCCACTCTACCTAATATACTTACTCTATGGTTCGGGTCTTGTGTTATCATTTTTGTTATTTTTTCCGGCTGTTAGTAGTTCATAGCTATCCAGATTGTTCTCTCTGGTATAAAGTGTTTGGGTCTTTTCGGCAAATTCCCCAATGAAATTACAACAAAACTGCATTCCTCCCTCTACTTTTTTGGCGCGATTCAAATCCAAGGTTTAATCGTTTAATGAGAACAGAGTTGTCACAAATATCAAAAAAAGACATGCTTCCTCAGATATTTATTAACCCATTAAACGCGAAATTTTTTTCTATGAATTTATTTGTTTTATTATATGAAAATAGTGATAACTAGAAGAGTTAAAGTGATATTTAGCAAAAATAATCATTTTTGTAGGAACAAGAGACTTTATTTTGTTGGCAACAATTGTTGCCAATCGCCGGTAGAGTGAACAAACTTCAAAAATAGTTCATAAAACTATTATAGTGTATGGAGTCAAACACATCGCTATAATATCTAGAAATGCACTTAAATACAAAGGTTATAAAGGAATACAAAATACATAGCCTATTTACACATGTAACATCAACGTTGTGAATGATATAGGGTTTGGCACTCAACATGCAAAGGTACTTTACAGAGAGAGCACTTGAAAGTGGTTCGACGACCGCACTGCTTGCAGCGGCAATATCTTGACGAACCACGAATCAGATCGTGATTTCCAAATCGTGAGACTGGCAGTGCTGTTGCTGCAGAGCCTTGCACTTTCGAAGGCCTACCTAGGACCTTTGGCAGATTGCCATTCGTTGACGCAAGGTGTTGGACAATTTGGCGATGGAAAGTAAGAGGTGATAGCTTTCTATCTCGCACACGTCGATACAACAGCCATGCATTCACCATGGCAGCAGTCAATCCCCAACTAAGGAAGGGCCACCACCATTTCTTCGATCGCATTCGGAATACGGTATGTTGCAACAAACTAATCAAAGATATCTACGCCACCCATCTTTTCTCTGTAAACCTGCAGAGGAAGTGGCATCGGAACCTCTATTGTCTTCCGTTCCTTCTTTGAGAAACGGCGCACAAGTTTCGTCGGAGCACATGGTAAATAATTAGTAGCAACTGTCACTGCTTTATTGTCATTCCAACGAACCAAAAGATTAGATCCATCATTGACACTTTCAAAAGCTCCTCCTCTACATTTTCTTTCAGTTTCCTTCTTAGAAGAAACAGGAGCATTCTGTAACCGGTTGTCTCTGATTGTTCCGGTTCCACCTATGCCCATTTCTGTCAACTTGTCTAGTAATGGCAGGGAAGTGAATAGATTGTCAAAGGTTACAGTACAACCTTGATTGACAACCTGGAATTTCTCAATCAAACCAAGGACGACATCAGATCCCTGTCCCATGCCTGTGGTTGGCAGATCTGTATGGCTACCGCAGTACGGCTCTGCATGAACGAGATAGCCATCTTTTGAAGTGAGACACCACAATTTGAAACCAAAACGTATAGGCTTACCTCGGATAAACTGCTTCGTTCCATGCTTACCAAAATATGGAATGATACTTTCGTCGACACTGAAATCCGCGTAAGCTGCACATGACTTGAAAGCTTCGTTCAGAACACGAAAGACTGGCTCACTTTATAGTACTTGTCATTGTCCATTCTCATGTTATCGGCCAAGTGGATGTAACGGAAGATTTCTCTGAATCTGTCACGCCCATTGCGTCAGAAACAAAGCTTTGATGTGTATCTGCGATCTTTCCCAGTACATATCTCGTGCCGGTAGTCTCACATAACCTGTGAGATACAAGATGCCAACGAAGGTAAGCATTTCACTGGTAGTCACAGGATTGAAGTTTTCGTTGGATAAAGAAGCATAAAGATTAGTTTGTTCCACCAAATGATCGACAAAGACTTGCAGAAACATCTCACAAAGGCCGCTATCTCGGAAACAATCGCGGCGGTAATTTCCGAATCCAACTCTCGTTCACCAATTACTTCGAAAGTTGGCCTGAAATGAAATAGTCCAACATAAATAACCGCACGCATTTTTATAACATAGCAATGAAATATTTCATATTTAGGTACCTGAAGCCTGTTTTCCTCCAATGTCGTTTCTTTGCTTGCTTCTCTCGTGGCTGATGATCTTCAGTGCTTTCTACTTCCTCTAATTCTGGCATATCGGCATTCAATAATCGTCTAGGTAAATGAGAAACGTCCCCCAAGTTCTCGTCATCTGATAAGTCTGAGTCACAATCCGTCTCAGCTTCCGGACGCTCTGCAGGTGGCTGTACTGCTATGATGGCATCTTCCTCGTCGTGGTCAAATTGCCCCTCGTCGTGGTAGCCTATAATTTATTGTAAGTGTTACCGGCGAATGGCAACATTTGTTGCCACCGGAGATAAACTGCTTCTGGTAGAACATGATTCTGTCCAATAGCCTTTACGTTCGTCCTATGACATCTACAGCTCATGAAAGAATTTATAGATAAGCTTTCAAAGCAAAATGAAAATATTTTGACTTGATGCAACAAAGGATTACAGATGTACTTTCGCGACTACCAAGGTACATGATTTTAGGCCTATATAATCGCAAGAAAAATATCCAATGATTACAGTATACATTACAAAAGTATCAATCATACACGGAAGAATGCTATGTCAGTAGTGAAGCCCTATCATGATATTTTTTTAGGACAAAAACACAAAAAATGGGAGTGGCAACAATTGTTGCCAATCGCCATTAACGGGTTAATAATATTGCAGAACTCAGCACTAAACTCGTCTGTTAATCCATTCACAACTGACTGTCTAATTGTCAATCAGGAGCCAAAGTGCAACAATGCCATACAAAGTTGCATCAAAGACACTCAAATTTTCATTCATCCGCTCCTGCATTTTCAAGTAAAACTTTGTCGTTACACATTCAGAGTTGGCAGTGTGAAACGGTCAGAACATGTATGTATGATAGCAGTTTTAATGTCAAAGTTGACTGAATTGACTGAAAAGACCCTGCATGGGCTGTCTTGCAGATTAATGACAAGGGAGAAATCAATTTGTCGAGACATTAAGGACTCGTAAAATGAATTTACCTGGGATAACCTCTATCAGCAAAATTTGCTTGAAATTTGCGTTTTGCAACTGCTTGATGATCGATAAATTTTATGATAAGATTATTTGAACATCTCTGATGATATAATTTGCAGATATAATAATCAATGGATGGTCGTGGACTACAAAGAAGTCGCTAATGGAAAGTCACTGCCTTCGTCTGGTGTTCTTGGTGTGTCGGAGCAGATTCCGTAAGTTGAACGTCTCATTATAGCACGTCTTCATGTTTCTAACATAGAGTCATCTACGTCGTAGATCTCCAAAACTGATGCCCAAAGGACTTCAATAAATTTTCAATAGCTGACCATTTGAAGTTAAATGGCATCACATAAATTTTTCACCACCAATCAGGGTTTTAAGAAAAAGCTGGGGTAGGGATTCTTCTGACTCGCGATTTTTTCAGTCAAAGCTGAACTTGACATCATCTTTTTTAGGCCTATGTAGTGGAACAAGCAAATTTTTAATTAAATGCAAAGCATCTGCTCGTCACATGTTTAATGATAATTTTACTGAGTTTTTTACTCTATATTTTTCTTCATGCAGTAGGACATAATGCGTTCTCTTGAAAGAGTGCATGTGAACTTAAAATGCATGCATTGAAACCATCTAGATAAATCTGTAAATGCGATTAGCATGTAAACGCTCGATAACTAAGTTTTGCTCTCATGATTGAAGCAGTATGTTGCTGATGCGCCATGAAAAGTACCAACGCAACTCAACGAAATCCTCGTAGTAAACTTCAGGGAGGTATTTATTTCAGTGCGCTTGATCTTTGCTTCACGCTGTTAAGTCAAGACAGTTGACGCTTCTTCTCTGTTCTCCTTGTCAGCTGTGATCCAACATGAACATTAATTTCGAGTGAAAATTGAAGTCCTTTCACTTGAATAACATTAACAGCATAATTTCAACTTAAGTAAGCTCTAACATTTGAAGCAATACATCTGATCGACCTCATCTTCGAGATAGACTTTGAGCTTCAGGTGCATATCATCTCGATTAATTATCGACCCAATCATAACAGAAATAAGTTATTTAGCGTGAAAGTTAGTTTGATGTGATGAAATAATCAGTTTCAAAGCGTCGAACCAATTTTCTTATGTTCTCTTTCTTGTGTGATGACGCATCACAAGGTTGGAACCGGCCGGCTCGATCCCGACCATGAATTTTGAAGAGCGGTCGTTCAGTTAACTTTATTAGGCCTCTGCTGACCATTAGCGATGCATTTACTCTGTAGAAGAAATCGTTTAGTCAATCAAAAGAAAACCAGCATTATAGGAGCATGTACAGGGTGGACCAGAAAGGTCTGACGGTTTTCAAAATGGTGTCATTGTCGAACTAAAATGAATTGGCTAATAAACGACCTATATCCTACTAGTGTATATTCAGGAGTTTATGTACCAGCAGTTAATCGCAGTCGTAGCATCAAAGTAACGTCACAATAATGTCTCAAAGTTTTCACTTGAAATTGCCCCATCGGCGAACGATGCATGTATTAGCGCGGCCACTAAATGAAGTGATAAAAAAGACATGACGATAAATTGCTAACGCCAATCTAAAAATAGATATGATGCGATCATAGTTGAATAAAGCTGCCCGTAGCATTTTGCTCGGTGCCATTCGTTCGTCATGAATCGCTGGTCAGTGAAAGAGCGCATTTTTATGATAGAGACTTTCATTAAGACAAATTCAGTGACTGTGACTCAGCGAACTTTTCGGCGGCACTTCGACAAATGATACTCGCCTTCTCGAAATACCATCTTACAATGGATTAAAAAGTGGCGTGAAGAGGGTTCGGTGCAATGTTTGCATTCTCCTGGTCGTCCGAAGGAAGTTCGTTCCCCTGAGACCATCATGCGTGTCAGGGATGCTATTCAAGGAAGTCCAAGGCGATCAGTACGCCGTCATTCAGTAACTCTTGGCATAAGTCGTGGAACCATGCAACGGATTGTGCATCGTGAAAACTGCATCCATACAAAATTCAAGTTGCTCAGCAATTGTCGGATAATGACAGTGTCGTGAGAACAGAGTTCTGCGAAAGGTTTTTAGAGCTCGTGGAAGATCCTGGATTTCTTGACTCTCTTCTTATTTCAGATGAGGCACATTTTCATTTAAGTGGCTTCGTAAATAAACAGAACTACCAGTATTGGGCACCTAACAATCCCCGAGACATACACCAGAAACCTCTTCATAGTGAAAAAGTTACTGTTTGGTGCGCTATAACATCTATCAATATCATCGGACCTTACTTTTTCGAAGATAATGACGGCGAGAACGTGACTGTTAACAGCGAGCGATACGATACCATGCTTCACAGCTTCTTGATGTCATTTCTTGAAGATATTCCATTGAATGAGAGACAGAACCTTTGGTTTCAGCAAGACGGGGCATCATCACACGTCGCGTCAATGCATGCAAACTCTTCGGCAGATGTTTCCTGGACGATTGATATCGCGATACGGCGACATCAACTGGCCTCCTCATTCGCCGGACCTTACCGCGCCAGACTTCTTTCTATGGGGGTACTTAAAACATGAAGTTTATAAGAAACGTCCCTCTAGCATTCCTGAATTGAAACATGTTATTCAAACTGAAATTAGGAACATTCAACAAGACACAATTCATTGTGTCATGCACTCCATTCCTCAAAGACTTCAAGAGTGTTTGGAAAATCGTGGTGGTCATCTTTTGGACTTCATTTTCAAGAAATAAAAGGTAGATTTATTGTTGAATTTGTTTTATAGCTAAAATTATTGACTGCAGAAATGATTTATTTAGTAGGTCAGCTTATCAGATTAGTTTCAAAAATTAAGGAGAGAGGGAGTGTTAAGTTCTGTATGGAAAACATCGAAAAAATCGTGATTTTTTGGTTTTTCTGTTACAAGGTTTCAGAACGTACAATAAGCCTATTTATTGGATTGATGTATGTGTACATAAACTCCTGCGTATGGCCAGTTAGTATTCTCTCATTGCAACTCCGCAACTATTCTAGGACGCAGATGGCAATATTTTGAAAACCGTCAGACCTTTTTGGTCCACCCTGTATAATAAATGTAACTTATTTGAAGAGCACCTATCTATACGTATGCTATGTGACATAAATGTCGGGAACTGTTTCTTAAGCAGTGAAATAATTACTAACTTGTACATGTAATTAAACGTACTTTATCTCAAACAAAATGTTCAGCATTCTATATTCTAGCCTATATTAATTTTTTATAGCAGCAAAGCAAAATCAAACTTCCCTTCCTTCTATGGTTCACCTTGTTTCTATCGACCTTTGAAAGCGCCGGTCGCCGAAGTGCCGTCAAATTCTGCATAATTTTAGCGCTAATAGAAATCGACCGCTATATTGACTTTGATCTCCTGTTGTTTGGTGAACTGCATGAATTATATGAGAATTGTGTGTTCCTTAGTTATCTATCGAAAGATTATTCAATATCTCGAATAATTTCATTTCATTGAATAATTTGTATAAAACTTGAAGCTTAGGAGTTAAAATAAATAATAGGATTTCAACGCAGTCACATGTAATACCAGCCGGTTTTTATTGCGCCGGCCGACGGCCCCGGCCGGTTTCAACTCTGGCGCATGGTATATATTACAGAATTTTCTCCCCAATTTATTTTGTATTTACCTAGATTTTGTAAAATGTTTTAAACATGGATTTCATTATAGATCAACTTATTTTCTTTTTTAAAAGACTGTCTGTACTTCTGCAATATTTTCGACGGATTTAAGGAGGCATTTGAGTTTTCTAAGATCTTGCCCCGGTACAGATTTTTGTGTAGCCTACCATTTCTGTACATGGTTGATATTTCCGGAAACTAGATATTGGTCCCTGTGGTAAACTTGCTGAAAAGCCTCAAAGCATGTGTTTCAATCAGAACAGAATATTTCAGAAATAGTAAAACAAATCACTGATTGAAATTCTGGCTAGGTATCGTTTTCGATAACAAATATACGCATCAAGCATCTTCTTTTGGGTTTCATATTTTGTTAAAAAGTTGCAGAGAGGTCTGCTCATTACAATATTATCATTTCAACGATTCTAATTTCTGTAGAGTTAGCCGACCACAATGCTAATCAGGTCCATGATGTGGCCCGCTTCTAGAAATGTTTGCCCACTTTGAACTAGATGATTCGCATGCAGCAAAACGTAGAAGTTAAAAGTTTTGGCAAACATGAACATTTAAAAAATGTCTTTCTAACAGTTCCTCTGCTTGAATTTCACGAACATGCATGTTGTTTGTTAGAACTGCATGCACATGTTTTGCAATTTCCAATTCATGAAAGCAGTGGCACCAGCAACGTACAGCATCATGTTGGCCTCCATACAAAAAATGGCGCACTGATGTATAGGGAGAACAGGTCTTTCCAAGTGTGCACCAAATACGGTGCAACTAATATTTAATCTTCACATTTGACGAGCAATCATACAGGTCAATCTTCTTTCAATTTTCAACAAATAGTCGTGTCTTGATATTTTTTTTTCTATAGCGTAAATTATGCAATGTTGTGTAATTGACATTCATATTTTGACAACTGCCGTACTCCACTTTCTGCTTCAATTTTAATTTACCTATTTCCATGACTACAATTTTTCAAGTGCACATTTGAACTTAGAACCGCACAAATGTTAAAAACCCTGCCAACAACGATTGATCTCATTCGTCAATATTCAACTTTTCAAAACTTCAATGAGATGCAGCACCTATAAACGTTATTTTTGAAACTTTATTCCTGTCATTTCTTATTTCAAATATTATTGGAATGCTCTCAAAAACCATTGGAATACGATATTTTGATCATTCACGCTGTATATAATTGTAGATGAAATAATTCACCACGCGGAGCAATTAAAAAAGAATTTGAATCGCCGCCACTGAATGATGTGGTGTAGATATCGTTGCGCAAATGACATAGCTTTTCGATTGTTGCTTGGCGCACGTGCGAAGGATTTCATACTGACGAGCTATGCCCGCAAACGCTGTGAACGAGTTAATTTGCACGAGTTCGAGGCGGAGTGTACGCGTGATTAAACCCTCTCGCTCAAAACTGGAATGATGGAAACACAAGATGTGATTTCATTGATACTACTGATTTTAATGCCCCTTCAAATTTAAAGTGAGCAAGAATCCGACAAGAAATTTATGTCTGTTGCGTATTGTGAGAACAAAATTAATGTCTGAATCAGGTTTATTCAGAAAGGCATATAGCATGCATGTAGATGAACAGAAACTGAAAGCGATGATCCAGAGTCACGTAGTCACGTATGCAACGTACTGCTGCAGCATGGGAAGTGTTGTCCGCCAGTGCGCGATCATGGGTATATACACAGCTGAAGTGAGGTCACTTTCTAAACTCTCTAATCATACAGCCAACTAACCAGACAGCAGACAACAAACAAAGAACATCAACAGACATGTGACATCCAAGGCAGCAAGACTACATACACAAAAGCTTATTATCTCGCAGCAAACCACAGCCAGTCACAGTCAATCTCAACACTGTCCTATAGATGAAGACTTGATACAAAATTGCAATGGCGATAGGTATTTCGGCATAACAATACTTCAGATAACATGTTTACTTAACAATGCAAGAATCATATCATTTTTGCATTTCAGGGGAACCGTAGTGTCTAAAGACATGTCTCAACATCTACTAAAGGAATCTTATTGGCCCAGCTACAACACACCGTAAGTAAACACAATTATTTGTTTTAGAAAACTTTTAGAAAAGAACTACATTTTTCTTTCAAGACAATGAAATTATTTTCATTTTGTCTGACACCTTTCGAGATTTCTGCTTACTCAGAATTAGATTGAATAAGCACGTATACTGGACGGAGACAGCAAGAGCTGAATATTTTCTCCAAATCAAAAAAATACAGATAATTAATACTACTGATTGAATCTAAATATGTGTGACTAACAGCCATCATGATTTGAAAATGGCGCATGAAATTGATTGAAAAGTATGAAAGATGACATGATGAAGTCAACCTTCAGTGACCGCCATTTTCTGTTAAATGACAGATTTCCTTTAATTTGGGACGAGAACGGTTGGGTCTCGGGATTCTTCAAAATATGCAATAAAAAAATAGGGATGTATGGGGTTGTGTTGTGATTTGCTCACATTATGAACTCAGTGAACATTTTTGTCTCCAAAAAGGTATGTGCTATTTTTTTAAAAAAATGACGCATTGAAACTTTTGCGACTGTCTGATTTACATTGATTTTTGGTGGTTATGTGTGCCATGATTTCCACTTTGAATTTATAGTCAAACAATTTGGTCAATGATTGCTTATTTTCAACCCGTGCTATTCAATGTTCATTGCTGATCATTACGATACAACTAGGGTATAATATCCGCCTAATTGGTCTACCTTCACCTGCGTCCAAGATCTATTTGATTTTTTCATCGCAATGAAACTGGTATATAGTAATTCAATAATTACAACAATTTTATTGTCCGCCATCGTTATGTGAGTAAGATGGTTACGTTTCTAAAGTTTATTCTTAATAACAAAAATTAGAAGTAATTGAATAAATGATATTTTTTAATCCCAAATCGTAATCCAGTGCATGAATAGAGCAGTACAGAATGCATGTGGAGCTGTTAGTCTCAGCGTTATGTCTTGTATTTGCTTTCTTGTCTACATTTTGTTGCCTAGGGGATAGATGCCTGCAACTTGTTTGGAGAGTGCATTATTCTCCTCACTTTGTATCTGATACACTTTAGATCCATCATTCTACGTCTATGTGAACCTGATTATAGTCATGCCTATTTAATCGGTACGTGAATTCTATTTCATAGGCAGAATTTATAGTTAATTATTAGTTAATAGTTAATTCCATTATACAATTAGCAAAACAAAGTTACTGTCATGCAATCTCTTTCTTTTTAAATCTCATAAAAACCGATAGTGTAATAATGACTTGTTTTACAACATTGGCCTATTGTTCTTTAAATTAAGAAAACGATTATTTATTTTCTTACAATTTTCCAGTTAATGACATTCGATGCATGACTTACTGCAAACAGGTGAATATTGGGTTTATTTAAACATTTGCGGCTTTTAAAAGTATCATTTTGGTGTTAAAATGGATCTGATGGTCACTAAAAGTACATTATGCAATAATACACTTTATATGCATTGCACATATGCCTTTGATTGTTGGTGATGCAGGCATGTAGGCCAAATTATGTAGCTTATACATAATGATACTTTTCCCTTTTTTATCGCTATATTTGTCATCTCAATGATTTTTAGACGCAGATTTTATACATGCATCGGTACAGGATGAATACGAGGACTAAAGATGAGCGATCCTATCCGAAACCTGACCCGAGCCAAAAGTCGGGTTCGAGACCTTCGAGTAGAGATTCGGAATTCTTGAAACTCAATACGGCAATCCTCTGAAGAGCAGCATAACCGAGGGAATAACGAATAACCTGAAATGCGCAGACAAACATCATATTAGTTATAATGACAACCACGGAAAACAGATGTAGGGAGCTCCTTGAACGTGTAAAACATGTCGCTATGGGCCGGCCCATTGTCAGATGGAATGCGATGACGACAATCGTGACATACATTGAAGATACTGTCGAAGAATTCTGTTTCTACTTCGCTTTACGTTAGTATATCATGTTCTGTTAACTATGAGAAAATATTTATTACAACTAAGTTTCATATTTTGCCTTGTGTGTCAAATAATTCTGATATTGCTATCTGAAGCTGAAAACTAATTGAGCAACAGGTATTTCTAGAAAAAGGTGCCATTTTGCACCTTTGCATATTTGTTTGCATGATTTAAGCGTAAATAATTGGACACACATGAAACACTAATTATTGCCAGTAGTAGGTAATGAGACATAATATTGTGGGTCTTTTTGAAATTTTGGGGCCCTTCTGTCCTTGGGGAGCCATTTCGGATGGTTAAGGGCCTTCTCATCGCTGCTGTGCAGACTACGCGTATACTTTAAGATCTCCGGCATTCTCTGAAAAATCCAGGCCATCTCAAAAATATTCCCATGGGGCCTCCTGTGCGTTGTCGCATGTATGTGTAACATATTTTCCAAAGAGGACATGTTTACATAGGAAAATAAAGAAGACCTGCAAGCTCTTAGCATTATCGAATACTATGAGGCATTTCCCTTGACCAAACGTTGTTGAATCGCGGATAATGGGACAAGAATGATGTAGAAGCGAAATGATTCTTATGCATTGCTGATAAGTACCTAATTTAGTATCTCACTTATTTCATGAATTCAATGAAGCGCATGCGTTGTTGATTAACATTTAATTCATGAATGTGACTGCTATAAAACAATGGGTGAATGTTCTTTCTCTTATCCGGAAACATTTATTTGAGTTCGCGCACGTTAAATGAATAAATTGGATTTGTCGTCACCTGCGAATTTCTTTCATCGCCTTCATGTTTCCATCTTTCCATAAATATCTCACTCAATTTTCAGATCATTCCCTAAAGTGTACGAGTGGTCAGACTTCAAGAAAATGGTGAAGAAATATGGAAATTTTTTCACGTATGATTCAAACCCAAGAGCACTCATGTTTCGTCGTGATCATGATAAGGTTGTGGATGAAGCTAGCATGATTCGATTGATGAGGTACGAAAACAAGACATACTCATAATGCTTTCTGACTGATTTCCACTTCACAGTTTGCTTGCAGATACAACAATTTCCAAGTCGATCCTCTGTCACGATGTAAGTGTCGTCCGCCCTATTCAGGGGAGAATGCCATTGCTGCGAGAAGTGATCTAAATCCTTCCAAAGGGGATTATCCCTTCAGTGCTTTAGGTCGAAGATATCACGGAGCCACAGATATGAAGGTAAATTCAATGAATCTTTGATCTACCGCAAATTACACGTCATTTGAAAGATTGCAACTCCGTCAACCAACTTTCTGATTATCTAGAGCAGTTGCCATTATTATTGTTGCCTTTACGCTTGAAGTCAACTAGTTAGATCCCTAGACTTGCCGTGGGACGAGATTTCTTCATCCCACTCTCATCCCATTCCCATGGGATTCCAATGGGAAATCCTATTCCCACAGGATTTTTCAAAAAGTGCGATCACTTCCCGTAATTATTACCATACGACAAATATTTCTTTGATAATATTAACTGACAGGAACCCTCAGGTAAAGGGACATGCGATTCCACTATAGGCCTAGTGAATAATAGGTCTACATCATGTCTTAGAGTCTCCATTGGAACCTATATGTCATTAGATAACTTAAAGCAAATGGGTCTATAGATAGGTCTGCAATCCATGATATCAGACTATACATTTATATTGCATATATACCCAACAAACTTGCATTTCGAATAACTAAACTAGCTTTCTTATTGGAGATTATGTGCTTTTTCAATGTTCTCAACTACTTCGGCCCAAATAAATTTTGTTAAAGTAGTTAAAAACACTATCAATGCTTGAAGCCTAATGTCAACATGATGGGCTTAATGCAGATGCGTCCCTACAAAATAATATGCCTACCAACCGATGCGAATGGACAATTTTTTGTCTTCTTATAATCATTGGTATTGCTATTCTAGAATACTGTTCGCTCTATACCGGTACCTAGTAAATCGGAATAGAAGCAGGTCTTTACAGTAGACTTAAGCATGTACATGCATTCGCATTTGAAAATAGAAGAAAGCATCCACGTGTGCGAGAAACAAATGCAGAAATTTCAACCTAACATATTTTCATTTTATCTCACATGAGCATTAAAGCGCCCACCACACAGTCTCACTCTAAATAATCACGCTGAGAATTTTACTATCGTTTATTTAACACTTAGCTATTTATTTTACATATATTACTTACAAGTGTTGAGCATGCATTTTGTTGCTATCTATAACTCAATTCAATTTAAGACTTAGAGCCTCTGTTGCAGTAGCGTGCTGTTGAAGATCAAAATAAAGTGAGTGAGACAATCTATATTTTCCTTAGAAATGATAACTCATTAACGTAACATCTTGTATATTTCAACAAATTTTGCATAACATCTATGAAAGCGCACAGAAGAGCTAAGGAAATATTTTTAAGATCTACTGGACTCTGTCACATTATTATGGGAAATCCCGCTCTCGCGGCAAGCCTTTCAGATCCCCACAGGCTATAGATAAGGCTAATTAAAGTTTAATTAACGGGTTAATCGATTATTTTGCAGAGTTAACCAATGTTTCATTGTATTTTATACTTAGGCTTGGGCCACTTGCATCACATTCTAGCTTGCTTGTGAGAGTAGTGGAACATTCAGATTTGTGGATTAATCATTTCCTTGGAATTCCCGCAACCCCTACCAAATAATGTCAGGCGAATTAAAATACTAGATTTATGCCATCCATGTTCGTCTACTTTGAAAAAACTTTCAAAAGTTAACCGAAAATATTTTTTATTATACAATAAACTGATTTACAATTAAAAGTACAATGAACACCAAGCATGCCTGTATATGGAATCAAATTTGGAAGTCAATTTTATTCTATGATATAACAAAGAACTTTCTTTGTATGTGGACTTAATAGCAAATTCTAATCTACTTTCATACCTGTTTTAGAAATATTCAAATTGGTTGAGCACCATACTTTGAACTCTATAACCATTCACGCAAATCCACAACATCCTTCTTCCGAATTCCAACCCTACTGGTATAAACAAACTAGCGTAGGATTGTGCATATTACTTTACTTGTTTGTCCCTATATCCTGGATCGGCATTAGTTGGTACGCTGGTTTGCATGCACATGGTCGTCAATATACATTAATAGTGAATACTACTCATATAGAAGAGGTCATTTCGATTGACAAATTATGGAAGATCATTTTAAATTATTCCGAGTGTCAGTTTAATAACACGGCTTTCCAGCGTCGAAGAGAATACAAGCTTGGTAGAGTGTGATTCTACAAAGTACTGAGTTCGACCAAAGCAAATGAGGTGAATTTTATCTATTCTTTTAATTATGCCGGTCAATTCTACCTGTTGTGATCAATGCCTCTGATCCTCTTGATGAATTTCATTTTGTTGAGCATTCGCTATTTCGATTCCCACAACATTGGGAGCGAAACATGTCGATCTCATCACACAATTTCTGATGACACTCTTCAAAATTTGTCGTATTTCTTTGTCATTTATAATATACATCATAAAATTTATCGTAGAATTCACTAATTTCATGACAACAGTTAATTCAATTAATGTTGCACAAGTTTTCCTCACGAACTTACAAGTGAATATGAACATGAAAGGTAGAAACTCCAAAATTATGAAGCAGACGCTCACTCCCAAGAGTGACTTAAACGCGTGTTCATTGCGTGAAGACAGCTGATGAGCTTCACTTGCTCTGCACATCCACTTTCGCAAGTAAATACTGCTCAGCATGTTTAATATTATTGCCAATATAATCGGCAGTACAATTCTGATGATGAAACTGCTTACCAGCAAGGGTGAGGTTCCGTATTCTGAAGTTGGAAATACCACTGACAGTTGATATGAGTACAGTACAGGTTGACTTTGAAGTATACAGGCGATTGAGTAATCCTTAGCGTATAGTACCGGGATAGTAATAACAAATGAGACTGCAACAATGCTGAAGTTTTGTAAATGAATTGCCCATGTACGAAACCAATTGATTCCCACTCCTCGTATATTCATCGGTCGGTAAATGACTATCAACCGTTGGAATGCAATATTCACGATGCACCAATTCCTTGAGTTGTTGAATACGTGACAGAGATATAGTGCCACACTGGAAACATTCTTCAGTAAGGAGATTTTTGACAGACAATTAAATATAAAGTTTTGCATGATTTGAATGAGCATAATTGATATTCCCAACGCTATTTCATTTGCTGAGAGGTATATAGATTGAAACTTGAAGCTTCTACGGATTACGGAATTTTCGGCACGAACCTTTCTTATCAGAATGATGGCTAGCGCATTGAGAAAGGCTCCCACTAATGTGAATATCCACATAAAAGCAGATCCTCCAATTGGAATGATAGAGATAGAAACCGTCTCATTGCAGTAGATAGGCTGCACCATCATCAGTAGAAAGGATTTGCTAAGAAATGAATCAGCAAGAAGTAGATGTGACTTTTATTGCCCTTTTGGAATTCTTATACTCGTTTGATATCACCCAGAGAGGTCAGTCGAGAAGCATTTCATGTGATAGTGTCTCCGAAATTATTTCTCTCAGTCATCTAATGATCGAATGTCACGGGTTTTCAGGCTTCATTAGCTAAGTCAGCAATGCGAAAACAAATATTTGAGTTTTTGAAGGCGCCAAATGTATGTCCCAAACTCCGATTTTATCCCAAAATTAAATGTGATCTGAGTCAAGTCTTTGATTTTGTACAAATCTTTGTATTTATATAGCAATGACTTCATTTTTCAGTAGGGAAAATCGGTTTTCAAATAATCTCACCACGGTTAGTCTTCAGAAACAACCAGTGAGGCTGCTGAGAACAAATGAACTTCACTTGCACATACCCAGTAGGCGCGTATTTACTGTTTGTGCGTTATGACATTTCGTTCAAATTCTGCAAATTAAGGCTGCTACTGAAATAAATCTAAACGAACAGATACTCAATGGATGCGTTCGTACTTGAAGACAGTAAAATGTCATTAAATTGATGTCAAATTTGCTATAGCTTCCAAAATTCCAATTTTCAATTTTACAACAGCTGCCTGCAAGTTATATGTCTTTGTAATTTATCCGCGGCTTCCATCCCAGGCCTGACTGTGTGAAAGAATTTTCTAGTTTGTGATCTGGTGTTGTCGATTTGCTAGTGATGAAATACAGCCATTGCGTGCATTTATATACTATTGACTGAACTGATAGAGCCGAGAAGAACGGATTGGAAAGTTTAGACCATACCTCAGTGAAGGAATGGAATATTGCAGCATCTACAGTCGATGTCGTGGTTCCCGACCATGCTGTTGTGAATCTCCTCGTTTATCTATCCTTCAAAGCATTTTTTGGGGTAAAGTAATTGATAAAATAATCAGCTGTGGCAATCTTCTTTGTCATCTGCTTCCGTTATTGATCCAATATCAAAGTTATTGACAATATTGATTGCGAAAGTAAATCAGAAAACATTTGAATCATGGAAAATGTGTCGTACGTTATACATCAGTACAATTTCAAGAAATCAAAAAATCTCTGTTCTCAGCACGAAATTCTTTATTTGAATTTCGTGCTGAGAACAGAGATTTTTTGATAATGGAACTGGCACACAGCCCTTCAATTTTCTTACAATTTCAAGAAATAATAAAACTTGTCTGATCTAACCCCCCCCCCCGAAAACCCAGTTATGTGGACTTAATTAACCATTGAAGTGAGTGCACCTATGAGTGATGATTAACCTGACCAGTGCACGTAATCAAAGTTTGATACATACACGTATATGTACAGGTATATGTACATGGCATGGATGAAATGGAATCAGTTGCAAATTCATTAAGTTCATTTTATTGACAAGTGGCATTGTGAGTTCAATTACTAAAACATTTATGGGCAAATCAAAATATGTCCCTCATCAGTTTTTCTACAAATTTGAATTTTTCTTTGTCCAGTAAACATTTCGTTTTTCGAAGGCATTTGATAAACTGCCCTTTCGTTCAATCATATCTTCATTGGTAAAATTTGGGATCCCTTATCAAGCGATATATTTTTTGAGTGACTTTCTCATGTATCGTAAGCAACGGGTGCGGGTGGATGATTATTCGAAATGATTTGAAGTCGGCAGTGGCGTGCCTCAGAGCAGAGTTCTTGGTCCAATCTTACTTTCATTGGTAATTGACGATCTAAAACCTATTACTCAAAATTCTGTTTTTGTAAAGTACGCTGACGATATTACTGTATTAAATTTTGCTCGTGAAGTTTCAGGTGATTGCGCTCAAGCTGAATGGGATCATATTGAAGCTTGGTCTGAGAATGTTGATCTTACACTCAATTTTTCCAAAAGCTGTATAATGAGCTATGTTACAAAGAAACATTCAGTTTTTGATGATGTCATCTCTAGCTGCGGCACCACCATGCCTACAGTTAAATCTGTTACTTTACTTGGCGTTATCTTTTCTGATAATTTTACTTGGAATGAGCATTTAGTCAAAACAACATCCAAGTGTTATCGTAAGATGTATATTCTTCGTAACTTGAAGAGAGCACAAACTTTCCAACCATGTGATTTTTAATTGTTATGTCTCATATATTCGCTCTCTTTTAACTTAGTCATATCCATGTTTTTGTAACTTACCAAAACACCTTTTTAATAGACTATTGCGTGTTGAAGGTCGTGCATCGTTTTTTACGTGATTTTTTATTTTCTGACTTGTCGCATACTGTTGATTCCATCTGTCATAAGTTGTTCCTACAGGTTGAGTGCAATGTTGATCATCCATTGCGTTCCATGTTTACAGAAAGATAGAACAAGTATTGTGTAAGGAAGTGAGCTTGCATTAGCCTACTGCCCCACATGCTTTTACACGTCGTCATGGTGATTCGTTCATCAAGTATGACCGCTAATTTTCTGTTACCAACTTACATTGATTTTACTTACTTTTCACATCTTATTTTTGCAATGTTTTCACCGCTACTATTGTGAATCAATAAAGTTAACTTGACTAGACAAATGAGACATGTGTCCACCGAATCAATTTGTAGGGCAGTATTAAAGCATTATTGCCTGTATTATTGCGAACTGGTGCATACGCACATGTTGCACCCACCGATACCCTATGCCAACATTTATAATTGACTGCAATAATGAGCGTATAGTACAATATATAAGTGCTCCAGCGAAGTATAATATCGTTTCGCATTCAGCAAATTAGTCATCATAAGTTTACCTTTGTGACCTTTAAACCACTGCTTTCACCAAGATTTGTAGAAAAGTTCAAGCATTGCTTACACGACGTCAAATCAAAAGTAAAGCCATTTGTATCGTCGATGACAATTGCAAGTTACAAAGAATGCACAAACTGGGTTACTTGACCATGCAGCTTCTTTTTGGCAATCGGAGATGCATAAAATATTTGAGTCCGTTCGCTAGAGCGAGTTTCTGCAGAGAAAGAGGCCGAGAATAAGACTGCAGAATGATGCGCGTCTGCCGAGGTCTAAACGATTTCTCTTCCCTCGGGTAGGAGCAAGGAAAGTCACATGTGCATGTAAATCCAATGGGACGGTTTGTGGTTACGGTCTTTGGCAAAAATGGGATTTTCTCTGATTAAGTGAATAGTACAATGTCTAGAGCCATGATATTTGGCAGAGTATCATCAAGTCACTTCCAATCATGTGGATGTGTTTATTATCAACTCATGACCTGAAGATATCCCATGGCAAAAGTCATGACTTTACAGCTAGTGTTTTCCACAATATCAGAGAAAACATAGAAAATCTCATTTTTGCAGAAAGCTTCAATCTGCTTCCCATTGCATTTCCATGTGTTTATTTTTTTATCCCATTTGACAAGAAGAGGAATTGGGTATAACACTGAAGAGGCGCAGATTCGCAGTATGGCCACAGGGTGCACATCATTATGTGAAAGTTTCATTTTCGGCCTCGCTCCTGACAGCGATTCGTGCTGACGGCCAGACTATTGACATGTAACCTCAAGTGCTGATATTTTGCTCACTCACTGCGTTTAATAACGTCTTCTTTTCACGGTATTATTCAGACGTCGAATTCTGGTCCAACTTGGCGGCACTTCTCCAAGCAGCTCGATCTTGTGGATTGATGTTATGAATATTAAACTTTCGAACATTGTCCTTGATGTCTTCATGCCATTTCATCTGGATTCTACCTACAGCGTGGATTCTACCTCAAGCGTCTGTGCAATTCAGTCGAAGATTGAGGTGACAATCATCGCCCTTCTTGAACAAGCATCGACCCGCAGCCATCGATTAGGCTAAGATGCTTATTTGCTGGTGCCCTCAAACCGCCAGTTAGCCGCTGTTGTTGGTGTTAAGCAGGGGGAGGGGTGTCTCACGAGGAGGTAACAGTCATACAGTGGGCATATTAGGCAGAGTAGTAACTCAGCAATTATTAAATCCCTAATGTGTATACAGTTTCGATTTCATCAAATAAACATGAGTCGAGACCCAGTACCACTTGTTAGATATGCAAATTTCTACGCTTTTGGAGATTTTAACGCGAATCTGACAGATCATGATAGCATTCAGAGCAGGGATTCGGAGTCCTATCATTTTGATAGGACTCCGACTCCGACTCCGGGGGTTGACCGGCACTTGATAGGACTCCGACTCCGGGTGGCAAGTATATAAGCCTAGTTTTCTGAAAAACTGATAGCCTACAATATAGATATTTATAGGCTTACCTAAACCTATCTTTAGTGATCATTGCTGCATCAATTATCAATCATTTTCGATGAAAGTTTATCAAATGTCGCTTTAAGTTGGATGCATGCGACTCGGCTCCTCCCATCTTGTTGATGTGTGCTTCACACGGTTTTTCTACGGTCTCTACCAGGCAGGAAAATCCCCCATCCTTCTTTAAAAAATATGAGTACACATTCGATTTTAATATGCGCTTTGGAGGAGAGATCACACACGATTACCGTGAACAAACTAACTCAAACAAACTAGTATTTCATTTTGTTTTCTCTGATGTGACCTTTGGTGCGTAGGTGTGATCGCGGCTAGGAAGGCTTGTCTTCTCTACTAAATCACCGAGTGAAAAGACAATCCTTTTTTCACTATCACGGTTCATTCCCTCAACTATTACAAGCTTTGTATCCATCAGTGTCTCTGTACTTTTGTTTGACTGAGAAAGTTGACATCAAGACAGTGACAAGAGTCACTGACAACCATGCACGAGGATAAATGATTTGTTTGTATTCTATTTCGGGTCTAGTCGTAAGCCGGAGTCCAGCAAAAATGATAGGACTCCGGGACTCCGACTCCGACTCCGCATCCCTGATTCAGAGAGTATGATAGCATTACAGAATAACGAATAGTATTTCACAAATCTTTTATGTCATGATAAATTGGAGAGGTAATATATAGTTTGTTAAAATAGCAATTCGATGGGTTGTCATTACTAAAAGCTCAGCTTTATTTAATTAGATTATTTTCGTAAGCGTAATCACATCACAAACTGCCACTGAAAGAGCGAAACATCATAATCAAGGAAGCTTATCATATTTCTTTTTAAAAGATGTTAATGGGTCCACATTACTATTCAGATTAAAGAAATGGCGCCTTCTGAATCATGCCGCTGAAAATTGAATTAGAAACATGACATCTCAGCTAAGAAGCACAATGAGATCTCAACTTTTCCATGAAGACTTGCAGGGACTTGCATTATAATGTGGTTCATGAAATTTTCTAGATCATCAGCTTAATTTCCGTTTAATTAAGATGCTTTGTAGCGAATATTATTCCTTTTGATATCCAACTTGTTTCACACTACTTATAAAGAGGCTTCATGTCGGTAATGAATTTGCAAAAATTGAGCTTTTTTAAAAACTGCTCAAATAATTTTTTGAACCACAGGAACGCAATCTCCATAAAAAAATGGATCTTTTCGTATAAAAAGTTTCACTATATACAGACAATTTTTAAGTCGACACTACCTATATATAAGCCCCTGCTTACTCTATGGTAACAGTCGGCACATGGTTCGGACACCTGAGACCTTTTAGCAAAATGTAGGTAGCCAACCTGCAACTCAACCACGCCCATTGAACCTTTTCCCGATATGAGCTTACCCATGTGTATATCGTCAACATGCTATGTATTATCTATGTTTCAGTTATCGATATTATATTAGCTATTTTATTCTAAGATATTGATTGTACAGCTGAAGCTTGCTGGTTTACATACTTAAAGATATTTTCTTAAATCTGTGAGACACAGCGACGTCAAGAATAGAGATGTGTATTTCTACTCCTCCAGATATCCTTTTGGCGCAACTATATATCACTTTTTCATTTCAGCTCGCCACAAATTGGTTATTTGAGGATCTTGGTTTCATTGCGGTTTCCAGTCCGACATTTGATCAGCAACCTGCTTTCCGGTGGTCAACTTCTGGCTTTAAGGATGTTCTGCATTATGGTCATCCAGATTTATGGAAATTCAAGCCTGTTATCACTCCCTGGCGAAGAGTGCGAAAATCCGAAAGAGGCAGTGAATCATTTTCTCTTGATCCAGATGTTATTGTATTCCCCTATTGAGTAATTATCTTCATGAAATTCATCTTCTATACCTTTTTGATTATCATGTCGAAAATTTCAGACTTTTTACACTTTGTATCATTTCTAAATATAGGCCTAGACTTATACTGCCTAGTTTTTCTGTTTTGTTTCACGTATTTGTTTAATGCCTAGTGTTAATACCCATATCATAAACTCAATAGCTCACAGTAGATGTTCACGGACGCACTGAGTACCGGTAATGATTTTTTCGATGATTGACAAAGCATCTATTTGCTATTAACAAATTTGAATGCCTACATACCCTATGAACAGATGCAGAAAATTGTTCAACAACCAAATTTGATTGAACACATCACACGACCGAAGCGCTTTACCCTACCAATGTCGCAGCAGGGAGCGATGCGGCCCACGGATCTTTGGTGTTTCCCGCAGTGACTTTTCTACCTTTATTTAGGGCTGGTCACGCTGGTATAACGATCATTTTTTATCTTCGATATTGCAGTTACATATATTGCGACCACTATAGGATGTGAAGTGCTTAATATAGGTACTCTCGAATAGAATAATCTCCGACATTCCGACTACATGCGCACAGGTTGCTCCACGGATAGTGATCAGTGATGCATTGCCAAATCGTGGTCAAGATAGAGATACCTATAGGCAGGGGCGGGCCAGGCAGGGCCGCGGCCCTGCCAAATTTCATCTGGCCCTGCCAACTTTTTGAGAGAATTTTGAACATTTCGTAAATTAACAGTGTAGCAATATTTTATTCATTTTTTTGTATTATTCTTATTTGGTATGGTTGTTTTGCAGAGAATACAGATGAAATAGTTGACACGTATTTGTTGTAACGACGGCTGTTCTCACTCCATTGACAAACCAATTATTTTTATCGGTTTGTTTAAAAACGGACAATCTAAATTGGATGTCCATGACCTTGACGATCAGCTGTGATATTTTTTTTCAAATTGTTTTACACTCTTCATCTTGCACTCTTATTAGGCTAATCATTCACCAATACCTAATTTATGCAAATAAAATAAACTCTATAACTATAAACCTGAATTCGTAATTACAATTTTAAAGAAAATTAGGACAATTAATACGCTATATTTATCGGAGGGCCAATACGGCCAAAATCTTATTTATTTCATTTTTTGGCACAGGGCTGCCGACAGTCCGGATTTCATGCGGACGTCCAGATTGACCAGATTTCAGAATCAAGGAAGTATTTCCAATTTTACAGTAGTAGTTAATAGTATTGCGCAATACGCATTAAGTTAAAGCAACCTTTTTAAAAGGTCGTATCATTGACGCATAGGATCTATCCTTTAGATTTTTATGTTGTAAGATAATAGGCCTACTTTTAATTCTACATTTGAAGTATGGTAACCAAATTTGAAGCGTTACTTACGTTGTGTAACTTGAAAATGCTATATATATATGCTTATATTGATTGATTTTAATTAGGCCTAATGTATTAAACACTCAGCTTCAAAAACACTTCTCTCACACCTGCAGTACGGCAGCATTCGGCATTCTCATTATACTGGCGATCTTATTTTTATGTGACAGAGCACATCATCCGTGTGCTAGATATGCGAGGTGAGACTCGCTCAGTTGATCAGGATATTTAATTTCTAAGTTTTTCAAATAAGTCTGACACAAATTTCTTAAGATATTTTGACGAAAATACAACCAGGCAACGTTGCAGGCTGGTTGTTTCTTTTCTCAAGGATAGACAGACCTGCAAACCATTTCCTAATGGGGTTATCAATGGTCCGTAGCTTTCAACTGTTCCAGTGTTTTTCATTCTCGACTGAAAGAAGATAGTGACCAGCTAAATAATCAAATAGCAAATTCTACTTTCAAAGAAAATGGCACCATTTCTCTTCTAGATCAGGGTGGATAGAACGAAGGACTGTTAGGCCTAATACAGATTGTTTCATAAAAAATGGATCACCTTTAAACATCGCCTTAACTTCAACTTTGTCTAACTCCACCAAACTTGAACGAATTTCTCTGAAATTTGGAAGATATGTCAGTTGTGCTTACTAATATCATTGTTGGAAATTTCAAGCATGAATATTGAGTTGTTATCCTGTTATAGATAAAAAAGTAGTAGATAATTTGATCTTCATTTAGCAATGCTACACAAAATCATACCTCACTCTTATAAAATTACATTTGTTTCCTTTGTTATGTAATATGTTGTTCTACAAGCCAAAAGCTATCAAGCAAAACAAAAATAAAGAAAATCGGTCAATCAGAGCCAGTATAGCACCATTATTCATCAACAATAATGTAACTGCTACGTGTGATTAACTGGACTTCATGTTCCATAGCTTCCTGACTTCGTTGCGGTGGTGTTGGCAGCACTCCTGATTGCTTTCAGCTAGAAATCTATCTCTTACCGGTTGAAAACAATACAAAGCACAAATAAACAATAACGAGATCGCATTCACAAAAGGCAAAGTGTCAGGGTTTTCTTTGCGAGCTACAAGCAAGCGACTAAATGTCCTTTACACAAATGTGCATCGATGGCATAATGATGATTTTCGACTCTGTCGTAAAGAGGGCTCTGGCCGTCCACGCAAAACATCCAAACGTAGAGACCGCCTAATTTTGAGATTTGTTAAAGTTGATCCAAGTCTTTCGTTAACTGAGATGGCTGCACTAGACTCGTCTATTTCTAAGTCCACTATTCGTAGAAGACTTCACATACAGCAAGGAACCATGAATTCTGAACGCTATGTGAATGTCTTACGAATGAACCTTGGCCAAATGACAGATCAACTTGGTGATCCATCGACTTGGTTATTTATGGATGATAATGCTACGTGTCACAGGAGTAGTAGAGTCAACTTATGCAAGTCTCAATTAGGGCTTAGGACATTATCTTGGCCAGCTCGTTCTCCTGATCTGAATCCCATAGAAAATGTATGGAGTATTCTAAAACGTAACGTTCGTCGTTCACTGCTACCTACAGATGGCGTATCACAACTTACGTCACTGTTAAAAAGAGAGTGGAGAAAGTTAGATCAGTCAAAAATCAACGATATCATCGAATCAATGCCTAGACAAATTGGTAATGTCATTGACAATAAGGGAAGGGCCACAAAATATTAGCTTCTTAAGAACCGTTACTGTATCATAGCTTATCAGATTATATAAGGACATTTAAATATATTGGAGACATGAAATAACATGAAAAATGCTTTCTGTATCATACCTATGTTTTATTTAGTCAAATTTTAGGATGATCCACTTTTTATGAAACGGACTGTAGTTTATAAATTCTTGGCACAAACAGTAACATTGAATAAATGGAAGAACAGATGTCACTGGCAGTGCAGTGTTAAGGATGGTATGTGATTGGACAGCGCCTCAGCCACTTAGGTGCCACAGAAAGTCTAACAGTCAAATTCTGTAAAATGAAGGACTGGTAGGTAGTTATGTGAGACGAAAATGTTTGGCTATCAATTGCCCTGAATGGAAGAGTTGGTACGCTATCAGAGACTGTGAAATCATGTCACTGGTTTACAAGTGAGAGGACGCAAGGTTACAGACGCGGATATGGACGATTCTAGCAATGTGGCCGCTAGAAGCCGATGTAAATTTTGCCTCTTCTACACAATTCAGTATCAAGAGTGTCAAAATCCACGTTATGCATATTCAGACGCTGCTTTTATAAATATTTCGGTTCGACTAGACAGTCATTTTGGAAATTTTTGATGCATGCTTAGTCTAATTAGTCCTATTCAGGCGCGTAGTTAAAATTTAGAATTGAAAGGGGCGTCAAGGCATTATTGATTATTTTGTGATTTGTTTTGGTTTGACATTTCAAACCAGTAATAGGCCTACAGTATAACCAATTCTGCATCGGCCAATCAATCTGTGAAGCATTTCATAGCGACTAGTTGCGATGCCTAACTCAGGAAAAGCGACTATCTTTCTGTTTTCATGCGTAGCCAGGTAAATTACAAAAATGCTCCACCCACGCAATGACGCGAACAAAGAAAATGTACGACTACCGTGACAGGTATTTATCGAATTTCTTGCAGGTCTTCAAACCTTAAGTTGTGACTTGTGACACCTGCCACAATGCTCCAGTGGACGCTAAATGTAACTTTTTCATAAAATGATAGAACCTACTCTTTAGTGCATATCCTTCACTTTCGTTGAAATGACAAACTACCGTATGTATATAACATCTGTGATTAAGCTACTTTAAGTAGTACAGTAATGAACTACCGGAAACTTGACTTTCAACATTACAAACCATCTAAAAAGCGTCTATCATAAAAGTGAAAAATGAAACATAAAAATGTTCAAGACCAAGACCATATTAGCATTTGGAAAGTTTTGCTAAAGAATCCTGTCAGACGAATTCTACAACTCAATTAAAGCTCCTGATGTGATGCTCTAAACAACGTCTTCGCGGTATTATCTACATAACCTCAACGACCGAAATCCAAAACTTGACGTGGAAATCGTATGTACAGAATGCCTCTAAGCACTTTTTAAGCACCTGATGAGAGAGTCGCATACTAACAAACTACTCATTATCTGTCAGACGAGATGTGGCTTCCCTCAATCTCTTTTGCAAATACATGTACTTCTCTTCGCTCAACGAGTCTTTCCAGGCTGAAAGTCTTTGCAAGAGCCAATTCAGTGACGTACACCGCGATGTTATCGCGTTACGAGTATTACTGAACGCACTCGCACCCAAGATCGCTCACGGAGTTTATTTGATCGCATATGTGGTGGAATCAGCTTCCAACTCAGTATGACTTTCAAAAGACATGTTACTATCCTAGTCATTTACTGTTGTATTTATACTCATTTTATATTCATTTTATACTCATTATACATGTATCTTATTATTCCATCAGTAACCTTTGCAATTTATGGCGTTAGCTGTGCTGGGGGGATAGGGGTGGGGGGTTCGTACGAGCATAAACAACTCACTTACATATCTAGGGATGGCTTCAGAATTAGTTTCTTATTGACGCAAACAGTTTTTCGTCTAAAAGTATTTTTTTTAGAGACATAAGCTGTATGCTTTAATATCCGAAAGCACCCCATACCCGTAATATACAGGTATGACTGCGTGCAAAAATTGCAAATACGAAACGTCCTGCGAGCCCTAGTATTATTGAAGAGTATTTAACATGTATATTTCCTTATGTACAATCAACCAATCAATGAATCAATACAGACCGTAAACAAGTAGCCATTCCACTGTGCCATTGTTTACTGTATAAGCGCCGATGTATATCATTACTTTTTTAACATTCTTCTGTGTCAGTATTCTTATTTATATCTTACATATCGGTGACGGCGATGAAAACTTCATTCTTTTTTTTTAGGAGAATGCTTTCGTCGTGGTTGCGTCAATCTACCAACGCGCGCCTCCCGAACACAAGCGATGATAAAAAAAGAACCGGTGACAAAGAAGCGCAATAACATACCTGTGATGTGAATGTGACACACACATACGTCACCAACTTCTTCAGAAAGTGACAGTGATAACGATTCAGACTCAGACACAGCTGAAGATGTGCCTGACAATGAAATTCTAGGTCAAAAGGTGACAGGCCTACCAAAAACTATTTCACCTAAGGAACAGGTAGGTCCAAAAGACTTGTCTCGATTGCCATCTGAAACACCTAAACAACCTATTCTTCAGCAAAATCCATTGCGTCACATGGGCAACAGACATCGCCATTTCAATTCAGCGTGGTTTAAAAGACATTCGTGGCTGGAGTATTCTGAGTCTGCTGACGCGGTCTTCTGTTTCGTATGTCGACATTTCCACGTTGCTGGTGAAAATGAAACATTTGTTTCGGATGGGTTTCGGGCGTGGAATCGGGCTACTGGTAAAAATCCAAAGACAAATGCCCTGTTAAAGCACGCAAGCTCTGATTGCCATCTAAAATCGGTGGAAATGTTCGAAAATTACAAGGCCATGACAAAGGAAAATAAATCGGTCACCACTCTCCTTGATGCAGCTCACGTCACACAGATTAACCGAAACCGGCATTATTTGAAGACTGTTGCAAAAGTGCTGCGTTTGACCTGCTTACAAAATATTTCTCAAAGAGGACATGCTGAAACTGAAGTCTCCCATAATAAGGGAAATTTCCTTGAAATTTTGAGAATTGTCGCAGAACACGATCCTGTCATAGAGGAAAGATTGAATGGTGCCGGAAATGCCAAATACACACATTCAAGCATCCAAAATGCTATAATTTCAATTATGAGCAGTATTATTTCTGATCAGATCAGAGATGAAGTACTTGAAGCAAAATTTTTCAGCATAATTTGTGACGAATCGAAGGATCTCTCAAAAAAAGAGCAACTGTCGATTTGCGTGAGATACATTTTCGAAGGCGAATGTCATGAAGAATTCATTGGATTTGTGGAAGCGACTTCACTTACTGCATCATCTCTCACAAATTACATTCTGGAAAAGATTTCCGAATTTGGATTGCCAATTCAAAATTGTATCGCTCAATCCTATGATGGCGCTGCCGTAATGAGCGGTCATATCAATGGTGTCCAGGCCAGAATTCGTGAAGTGTCAAAATGGGCAATATACATTCATTGTTATGCGCATCGCTTGAATCTTGTAGTGGTGGATTGTTGCAAAGCTGTCCGTGAAGCAGGCCATTTATTCGCAACATTACGTCGCATTCACAACTTCATCAGTGGATCTTACGTGCATTCTGCGTGGCTTGATCTTCAAGAGGTGATGTTTTCCACTGAAAGACCGATCGTGTTGAAGTCTCTTTCTGATACAAGATGGGCTTCACAGGTTGCTGCTTGCAATGCTGTGTACCAACGTTTTTCGTGTTTGATCAAACTTCTGGAAAATATCTCAAACGAATCACACAGTGATCGAGCCTGTGATGCGAAAGCGATTCTTGCGCTGATCGATTTCAAATTTGTATTTTGCTTGTTGGTTTTTCGCCAGTTGTTGGTCCATTTGTCGAAAGTATCAGACAGCCTGCAAAGTCGCTCGATATCAATGGATGCGGCTTTTGATCTCATCAAAGTTCTTGAATCGAATCTAACAGAAATGCGCAGTGAGGAACAGTGCGATTCTTTCATTGAAGCTGCAAATGAAATATGTTCCAAGAACGAGATAGTCGGGCTCAACACCGCCAGTGTCCCTGCGAAGCGGAAAAGGCCAATGCCAGAAAAGCTGAAAAACATGGTCGTGACCGATAAATCCATACCCAAGGACAATGAGCATGTGCACGAATTTCGGTCAGATCAACCCACGAATGCCACAAATCATGCGATACGCATTTACTTCCCAATCATTGACACCGCCATTGCTGAATTGAAAATGCGATTTTCTCCTGACAATATGAATGTCCTCATGGGAATAAAAGCCCTGTGTCCAGTCAGTGATAATTTCCTGGACTTTGAGTCGTTATCTCCTTTAGCGAAGCATTACGAATCAAACTTGGAGCTTCTGAAAATCGAGTTGCTTCAACTAAAGAGCATCATATCTCGCAAAAAAGAGATTTCAAAATTCAGTCCATTGACAATCTTGGAGACGCTGACTTTTGTTGACAGGTACGCAGATGCGTTCTTCGAGACAATGAGGTTGCTCAAAATTGCAGCCTCTATCCCTGTAGCGTCTGCAGAAGCCGAGCGGAGCTTCAGCAAATTGAGATTGGTAAAGTCTTACCTCCGGACAACCATGTCAACTGAAAGGTTGTCCGACATCATAATTATTGCTGCTCACAAATCGAGAGCGAAAATGATCGATCTTGACATTGTTGTTGACCAATTCGGTTCACTATATCCAAACTGTCGCATTATGCTTCATTAATTTTTTTATACAAGTATCTTTTACAAAGACATTGACAGTAGAGTTGACGCAATTATTGATTGCTTGCGTGGCAGCTAAAGAGGATTTATACCTTCTTTGTATTTCTCAAGCATCCCTCTGAATTCATACACATCTTAGTGTATCATATCTTAACAAACTCGTTGAGTTCCCCAGAAACTGATCATTATAAAATGAGCATGAACGTGTCATGAGTATTAAATTGCATGATGTATCTCTTCAGTTCTCAGGCAAAAGATATTCATGAAACAGAGGGATGCCCACCTCATGTTATTGTCTCCCAATCCGGTATACAATTTTTTGGGGGTAATTATCTTCTCCCAATTCGGTCTACCATTTTTGTTTTTTTAGGGTATTTGAGATTTAATACGCGTACACACAATCTTGTTTTATCTGATTGTACGATATATCCTGCTGTTTTACCATACGCTTTGTGATTTTTTTGTTCCCGTTTATCTGGAGCGATTAGTTTCAGATTTTCATGACTTTTTCTTTCACAAGATACTGCTATTAAAAGAATTTATTGTACTTTTTTGTTTTTCTTCAAATGGTTTAATGAATAATTGCCTCAATGAAAAAAATAATCCTCTAAATATGGAACCTATACATAATACGAGGTTGGCTTATCTCCGTATTTATCATATGTAAATGATGGTGAGGATTGCGGGATATGAATTATAGGACGCCGCTTATAGAAGTAGAAATCTGCCTCATGTCATCAGAATATAAGCACGAATTGGCATAATTGGCTAAGCATCAGTAAATTTTGCTACTACCGTTTCGCATAGTGATAGGGCCACATAATAAAAGGCCTCTTGGTGACTTACTGTTCTCATTATATCTGTAGGGACCCCAAAAATGTACTTTTCAACATTGTTTGGAATGACCTTGGCATACATTTATGCGGCCCTGCCACGAATCTATTTGGCTCTGCCTTGGCCCTGCCGAAAACAGACGGCTGGCGTCGCCACTGCCTATAGGCTTCCTAAGCCGAGTCGCACCTTGAAGAGAGTCGAAGGTAGGCATAGGCTCGATCAGCTTGGCATAATCTGCCCATAATTCGATTTGGCTTCATTTCTTTGGGCATCGCTTTGACTTGACTTAAAATATTGCCATGGAACTCGGCGAAAGGGCCTCAAGACTGAAAGTCGTAAGCTGAATCTTCATCTTTCATATTTGATGATGAGCAGTACAATGTATATGATAATGGGCAATCGTGGCTCTTATTAGCATCAGTTAGTAACGTAGCCTACTATCTAAGCTATTTTTCCTTTGACTGGACTTATATGGGGCCTACAAGTTGTGATATTCATACTTATGTTGATGGAATGTGTTGCAACATCGTGGTTGGCTAGGTTCTTAATAACGTATTAAGGACAATATCCTTTTTGAAAGCGCACAAATCTCGTGCTATTCCGCTAAATCTTTCGCCGTCACTGCGAGATTGCGAAGTGAAAAGTTGAAATGCAATCAGGCATGCATTTTCTTTACTTTGTACTCAGTATTTTAAAACTTTAGTATTTTCTCGAGTTTTACTTAAAAAGAAGAAAGCATTTTTTCATATCATCACTATGATGTTCTTGCTGGAGTTTTTGCTCAGTTTCTTGTTAGGTGTCCATAAAGTTTGGAACCATAGGAATTAATAAGACAATGTGACTACTATCATTATATACCGCATTATTATGTGCATTATGATGCATCAGATGAATAATCAATTAGTGAAAGTATCTTTTCGAATATTTACAAATGTCCAAAGTGTTAACCATGAGCATCGAAACATAAATCACTGATGTAGGCCTATACTATGACACGAAATAGCGTTAAAAATGCAATGTCTTGCATCCATAAATTATTGATTTATTTATATGACATGATGGCAACAGCCCTTCAATTCGATTGCCACTTTACGCTTGGGTAAAGTTTTCATGAGTCAAGCGAGGTAAACAAGCAAAATATGCGGTATATTGGATCCACGTCAATCCTCATGGATGTGTTATCACACTGTTCAAGTTCGACAATTGAAGGTGGGTGTGGTTTATGGAGACCGCGCTTTGGGCCATTCTTCTCTTATAGGACTACATGTATATAAATGGTGCAAAAGCAGCTACCTTAACTTGATGAAATTGGATGCAAGCCTGTCTTGTTTCAGCAAGATCGCGCTCCGCCCCACTATTCGGTTGCCATCAAGGATAGAAATTGGCACAGCGAAACGTTTGATAACTCGATCAGTCGTACCGTAGGAACAATATAATGCGCTCCAAGGAGTCCAGACCTAGCTCATAGGCAACCACGCATATGCCATGATTTAATTCACTTGCAAGAGCGAATCCTGGAAGCATGTTGGGAAGTCTGACAAAATGAATGTACTGTAGGCCTACATGTTGCAAAATGTGCAACATGGAATTTCAGTTCGATTTCAAAAGTGTTTACGGTGAGCACTTTGAACCACAGAATTAAATATTTTGTTTATCTGCTTCGGTTTGCTAGAAGTGTGATTAATACGAAACTGACGGCACATAGAGGAACCTATTAAGTGGGCAAGAAGGAATTCCTAATACCTTACAGAGATAGGAAAAAAAAGTCATGCGTCGCTTGCGGATTAATGTGAGTTCCAGCAAAGTGCTTCGATTGCCAAAATTCCTTCAGATTCGAAGACTTCAGATCATTGCCCACAAGTTTTCTCCATAATGTTGGCCCTTCCGATCATTATTAAAAAAAGTAGCAGGCGTATGAAAATTAGTTCACTTGATGATTTCACATTCTCTCCTCGGCATTGCTCACTGTATAGTGCATACATTGAATCGAAGTCAAGACAGGGATGTGTGTTTTGGTGTGTGCGAAGTGATACAGCACGCACGCATCTCTCACTGGCTCTGGTGTCCCCTGCTGGCAGCTTATTGTTTGCCATTTCCAATAGCAAGCGATACACGAATTATCCATTCGAGAAGGAGCAAGTTGTCTAATTAATTCTGTGATGTGCCATTTCGACATTAAGGTTGCATACAATTCTTCCTTTCTAGGAAACCGAAGCACGCGCAGATGAATCTAATTATGTGCTTTGAACACTCGAAAAATTGAAACCTGAAAGTATTCGAAAAGATGCCTTCACTAATTGATTCGCAATAATATACGCATACCTTTACAAATTAGTCACATTTTTTATTGTTCCCAATGTTTCCAGACTTTATGGACACCCGTATGCTTGAGTGCTTTAATTTGTTTCATATGTGTTGGCTACCGTAATTGAGCGTCTTGATACTGATTTTTTGTTGCACCACTTTTTCTTTTAGTATTTCAATGTTCCATGCGTTCGCGCTTCTAAGGACAAATATGGCACCAATCCACTGACACCCCCGTTAATAAAGTCACAAACCCACAAAATTGCCTTCAAAAAACTTTTTTGTGATTTTTTAAAGATCAATCATGTTAAAGATCAATCATGATGAGACCGTTTAATTGCTGAATCAATATCATTACTATCAGCTGCTTCTTCAAAATCCACATGAAATAGTAAATTTTGAGCGAAAGATACACGTGGTTATAATTGAATCACACTAGCAACATGAAACGCAGTTTTTTCCATGTAGTACTTAAATATTAAATGTCACAATTTCAATTATTTCTATGCCATCAAAAATTCATGCCCAAATCTATGTTATGAATCCTCTGACCTAGGCCTACTTGAGCTTCCAATAAATCATTTTCGAACTACAGTGTATGTTTGAATCTACCTAACCTAAAGCAGCACGAATACTGATACCATCATCATTTTCATAGATTACCTCTTCGCTGCGCAATGAAAGCATTGTGATTTATCGTTTACATCAGCTTCAAATATGCATTAAAAATTGAAAAAGTAAGCCTTCACATTTAAAATCCTTAATTTCAATGATTTACCGAGAACCCTTTCTAAAGACCTCTCTTTCACCATCTCTATGTTTATCTCTCGGTGTCTCGGAAATTCTCCTAGATTTGTAGAAAATATCTGAATGATGCAAACATCAATTCTATTGAAATGTGTAAATAAATTTAACAACATTCTATTTCGGACGATATAAGAAATGTACAAAGCTCTTTGGTCAAACCAAAACTAATCATATTATAAGTTCTACCCAAGCTATGATGCATTATAGACAACGGTAGTATTCATAATGCAATTGTATATTTCTACAACCGGGATGAAGCGCGGGATGTGAAACGAACAGCTGACATGGACACTCATGAGATTCTTCATTTCGCCTTCCCCTGATTAGCCACTTTGTCAATAGCAGCTTTGATTTCTGCCTCTGTGGCCAGATAATAATGCTTGATTGGTTTCAAATCCTTGTCTAATTCATATACAAGGGGGATGCCTGAAAGGAAAATTGAGGCATTATATGAGCTCCATAGCAGCATGGAAACATTTTATTTATCAATACAGAAATGACATCATGCTACAATATGTGTATCTAAATGAGTGGAGCCATCATGATAGAGAATCATAAGGTAGAGACTCAATTTTTTTCAAAGCTATACACGCGTATATATGCCATGAGCTATATTTCAAAGAAATACAATTGCGGCGATCCATAATATACTCATAATTCATAAGCAACACGAAATGACTGGTAATTCGGGAAAATTTTAAGTAAATACGAAATCCTTATTCAGTAAAGACATAGTCCCTTCAATGCAGTAGTCCTCTCCTTCAATGCTATATTGATCTCGAGTCAAGAAAAGATAAGTAAAAAATATGCAAATCCCCTACACTCCAAAAAGTCAACCTATGACGCAGGGATGAGGAGATCCCAGAGTCCTATCGTTTTTGCTGGAGTCGGAGTCCGGCCTATAACTAGACCCGAAATATAATACAAAACAAAAATACAGAGACACTGCTGCATGCAAAGCTTGTAATAGTTAATGGAAAAAAGGATTGTCTTTTCACAGTGATTAAATAGAGAAGACAAGCCTTCCTAGCCGCGATCACACCTACGCACCAAAGGTCACATCAGAGAAAACAAAATGAAATACTAGTTTGTTTGAGAACTACCTCTTACCCTCATGTTAATCTTGTGTGATGGCTCCTCCAAAGCGCATATTAAAATCGAATGTGTACACATATTTTTTAAAGAAGGATGGGGGATTTTCCTGCCTGGTAGAGACCGTAGAAAAACCGTGTGAAGCACACATCAACAAGATGGGAGGAGCCGAGTCGCATGCATCCAACTTAAAGCGACATTTGATAAACTTTCATCGAAAATGATTGATAATTGATGCAGCAATGATCATTAAAGATAGGTTTAGGTAAGCCTATAATGATCTATTTTTAAAAAACTAGGCTATATATACTTGTGCCCGGAGTGGGAGTCCTATCAACCCCCGGAGTCGGAGTCCTATCAAAATGATAGGACTCCGCATCCCTGCTATGACGGCATGCATCGTATAAGCCTCCAGGGGGGGCAGTAATGACAGAAGCTTAAGCATTTTCGCACTTCTTAAAATGTGAAATCATTCGATGAAGACTCTTCCTATTTGTTCATACTTATGTTAAGAAAAAGAAAATCTTTCAATGGTAGTGAAATTGAAAGTGAACCGGATTAATTGATTTCATTTATAGTACATGTATACGTGTGAACATAACTGGAAATATTCAATAATTATCAGAAAACTAAAAATTGATAGACACGATCTGCGTGCTATTGCACCCACATTTGGACTGGCAATATCATGTTACTGCTGGTGAGTGGCGATGTTGCTTTCACATTTGTTGCATGTTAGATTCTTTATTGCAATATCTTTCCACTGGTATCGTCGATATTAAAACATAATTTGGCTGAAATACGACTGCTTTGTTAAAAATGAATTAACTGAATTAGAATTTAGATATAAATCATATGAATCACGCCTTCAAAACTTAAAGGTTAAAAACTGTGATGAAAATATCTGATGGAACACGTAGCTAGTCATCCAGGGTATTACAATTCCTCGACATTCTTCAAATCTGCACTGCATTTTTACCCTACGGCAATGTTCATCAGGAATCACTCTCGGGAAGAAGCATGCCAGTAACCAGCTGTAGGATTCATGTTTTCACAGACTTGTTGCAGACAGATACCCATATGAAAGAGATCATGACGACTTTTACTATGAATTTAGATTATTAAGTTATCAATCGCTTTTCGCTGTGACAAGACGTGACTCAATGTCGACGTAAACTATCTCCAATCGATAAATGATTCGAGGATTGTTTGATTGAAATTATGTTAGATCAAAGGACATCGCTTGACGATGCAGGAAGATAGATTTAGACATATGGATTTAGATAAGAAGAAAACACATTTTTAAATTCTTACATTATCGAAACCAGCTGGGCATACTTCGACCAGTGTCAATTGGCTGACAATTAGATACATTGAAAACCAAATTCAAGACTGTACAGGGAGTGAGACATTTCTCTTGCTTGTGTGGTTTAACTTACACTGACAGCATTCTTACAAATCAGAAAAGCACCTCACTGTCTACGTGGTGGTAAAGAGATCAGACAGCAATAACAACATTGTCTGGAATAACTTGACATTTAATTCATGGTTCACTGCAAACAACAATGCATAGACAAATGGCTTCAAGTCATATATTGCGGATTAACAAGCAGTAAAAATCATATTGTCGAGACTTTTGACAGCACCTCTGTATCATCAACAAGGTTGTGAATGGATTTATGTAACTAGCCTCAACATTGACATATTTCTACTTCTACATGCATTTCTCTTATTTATTTGAGACTCACCTGTCGGGATGTTTAATTCGGAGATTTCATTATCTGGAATATTGTCCAAATATTTCATCAAAGCTCTCAAGCTGTTGCCATGAGCAGAAATAATAACTCGCTTCCCGCTCTGAATGAAAATAAGGACTTGTTATTAAATATGTTGTTGATTGATAAATAGGGTCATTGATTGATTCATCTATCATCAACAGGACTAACACTTAATTACAAAATGAAAAAAATAATCTGTATAAGTAACATTCAGGGATGAGAATGGGGTAGCAGGGGTTCTGAAATTCACACTTCAGGAAGCCCAAATAGAAAAAATAATAAATACAGTATTAAGTTGGCTTCAGTATTACAGACACAGGCCGAAAAGGCATTTCCACACATCTTCAGATGATATTTTATGAAATGATTGTGATAGCGGCTATTCAGCTATCAGGACTTAATACTTTACTAATATTCAGGACTTATTCATGTCAAACCTTCCTTCACATCGAAGTATTTACACGGACATCTATGATTAATACGAGTATAAGATACCTAAGGGACGTTCAACTCCCATACCATGTACTGGACTGGAGGCCAGTGACTTCGATAAACTTGATTAATGACGGTAGTTTCTGCACATCTGGATAAAACCGTGAAACAAGTTGTAAACAATCATCCAGTACTCTAATACGCGCATTCATACAGGAAATCTGTTGAGAGAAGATTCTGGACCCAGTCAATAAGAGATTAAAGAATTACAAAACTCCCACAAGAATAGGCAACTGTCAATAGCAGCTGCAATACCAGCTGCTAGTGATTGAAATTGTTCACCTACGGCACGTAGCAAGAATGTCTATTGGTGCGGATTCTGAACACTTTATACATGTTTGTTTTTTTGGGAAATTAGCAGGCTTATTGCAAAATAATTTGCTTACGACAATCGATTCATCATGTTTTTATTGGAGAATTGTGGAATCTTTTTGGAAAATTTTTGATCATCTATTTCCTTTGCTCAAAGGAGTCATGGGCTAAATGATAACTGATCACTGTTAGTGATGATTTTACTTACTTCTACAATCATTGCAGCAGTGTCCATGCCTAATTCATTGTTATGCAATAAAAAGACATCATTAAAATCTAAAGAAAATCTACCGATGATGCAATCAGAAGCGAACAAAAACAAATTGAAACGTCAAAAATTGATAATACTTTGATTGGTATAACAAATGAAAATGCTAAAGGTTACGCTAGAATCCTTTGAATATCCACTCCTTCGGCAGATCCTCTATCAAGATTTTGGTGGAAAAGTGCAACCAGTGTTGTCTTTCCAAGTGAGCCTTCTCTTAATAAGTGGTTACTGATGTCAATGCATTTTTATCTCTCATCAGACATCTCGTGATTATAGAGCATCACCTGTGAGGCCTTCAATTTACAATAAAAAAACTCTGACGAACAAATAAAATGTGATTATGATGTCAGTGATTCATAAAATGCGAAGATCATATTGAATAAAAATCAAATCAAGCGATGATGATTGATGATTTTCCACAATTTTTAGGTCCTACCATATTGGGCAATTCAGGAACAACACTGATAAGGATTTAAGTTGATTTCGAAATCCGTATAAATTTCGTCGGTGAATATGAAAACATTCGCACATCAATGGACAAAAACAGCAATCAGTTTTCGTTTAATGACAGTTGAGTAATTCAAGGCCGGAAATAAATCACACATATTATATTGCATCATTGCTGTTGAATTCTCGAATAAAGTAGACCAGTGGTCCAAATCACTACACAGGAGGAGGTTTTAGATAAGACAATGGAAAATCAATGAAAATAGAAAGTCACAATTTATTTGAAATTGACCATCGATGATATGCTTGTATGTGTACATGTACACTGCACAGATTCTTCCGACAATTTCTCTGCAAGACTGGGCCGCGCGTATTAATAAGTATGTACAGCAATCAATTCAGCTGGATTCTGATGTATTTTACAATAATGAAGTGAATTGTTTATCACTTGTTCCATGGTTTTATCTAGGTACACACTATCGTCATTAATCAAGTCTACCAAAGTCACCGGCCTCCAGTCCAGTACCTGGTATGGGAGTTGAGCGTCCCTTAGATATCTTACATTAATCATAGCTGTCCCTGGTATTTACCGATGACGTGACATCAACGGCACTTCGAAGACTTAATCCTTCATATGGGAATAGGCCTAGGCTACATTGCACGTTTAATGATGCGACAAATGGATAATACTGATTATTTATTTGTTCTCATCATTTACTCAATTAGATTTCTATTTTCTGCAATATTGCCCTAATACACTAATACTTCACCGAAGATTTTATCGAGTAGATATTGTCAATCTATTGAATATTACTAGTAACGGGTACAAGAAGCGATGAATTTCAATTATTGAATGCAACACATGGGTATATTCAACAAAGAAATAGTGCAGTATTTGATTAAACAAAGATGGCTGAATTAACCCCATGGGTGCCGACTTAGCCTTTAGTTGCCGGTTGCGCCTTTAGTGGTGCTTGGGTATAGAAATTCGCTTCCAATTAGCAGCGATAAAATTTTATAAAATGAAGCCAAATTAGCCCCACCCTACCCTATTCCTGACAAAAATACAATCACGACATTATGGATTCCATAATAGCCTACTAATTGACAATTTAGTTTGCATCACAAGAACGAGTTTCTTGAAGGCGATAACAAGGTGTCGATCGGATAAGCAGTGATAAAAAGCTGCGACCAGTAATATACGTTTGCAACCACAGAATTAGACAGGTCGTCTCTTCCTCTGTTTGACTAGAAAGGAAGCATTGGAACATGTAACGTTAATGAAAGACAATCTGCTGACATAATACCATAGAAATCGAACAATCAGCAGACATCAGGAGCTCAACATTAAACACGCCAAATTGTGTGAAGTTTCAGTAACAGCTATCAACCGGATCACACAGCAAAGAGACACAGTTTTGCGAAATTATCTGAATGCTTCGAATCTGATGGAATCGTGGCGATCGGAGCATTTTGAAAGAATTCACAGCAATCCAAAAAACGACGTACGACTATTTTTCCTATCTCTGCAAGGTATCAAAAATTTCCTCTTGCCGACTTACTAAGTTCCTGCATGTGCCATCGTTTTGAATCAGTTTGCACTTCTAGCAAAGTGAATTCGGTAAAACAATCTAATTCTGTGGTAATACACATTTGCAACACATCAAATGCAGAGCAACTATCAAACTGATTTGCTGCTTCAAGGGCAACTATTAATTGATCATTTGGTTGTTGTTATGGAGAAAGAGCGCTACTGTGCAGTTTGCACGGTGAATGTCAAGTGTGCTTGCATTAAGCTTGACACTAAGCTTCATGACAAGCGATTTTCACTTTTTCATGCTCTTTCAATCATCAGACAAAAGTCAACATATTTTCAGACAATACACGTAAATCACTTAAATTTTTCAACTAAATTTTTATTTCAATCAATGACTAAAACTGTCTGAATCAGGATTCAACATAGAAGTGAAGAAAAATGCAGGGTTCCCGCGGCTTTTTGAGCAAAAAATTTAAGGGTTTTCAAGGGCAAAATCAATTATTTTCACGGGTCACGTAAATCTGAGATTTCTTCTATATAAGTGTTGAAATACATTCTACATGATTTAAAAGATAATTTCTAAATTTCAAAATGAGTAGAAAATCAATTGAAATATATGTTAAATACTTTAACATTCACTTAAAGATCTATGAGGCAGCCAATAGCCGCTGCGACAGAAATGTGTCATACTGGTTAGACGTCAGCAGGTAACATACGGGACAGCTGTAGGTTAATAAAACAAAATGTGTTATCGCGTTAGTTGCAAACTTAGAAGACAAAATGCCTACGGAAGCAAATGCTTCAGCTGATCAAACGAAACAACAGCCATAGCGACTGATATGAATCAAACTTATTCCTCGTTTTCAGTCTTGATTTTACAATAAAAGCTTGTTTCGTATTTAAGTTATACCTAAGTGCATTTGCAACAATATCTATTATTTTCTTAACAAGACACAATCAGGAAATTATTCAAATTACCTTTATCGACGGCACGATTGAATCAAACCAGAAAGGCAAAAACCGTTCCACTGTATCCTTCAGACATTCACTTCTCGGAATCAAACTTTTGTCCAGCATCTGAAAAAGAAGATATTCAGTACATTACTTTCCAAAAACGATAATCTAACAGTGGTTCCAATCACTGTCGAATATAAGCACTGATCGAATATCCAGACAAATAAATGGCAATAATTCGGCCTTTCAGATGACAACCTCGAGGGTTCCTGTGCTTTATTTTTCCAAGTTTCAAGGTATATTTTCGTCATAATCGTAGCAGTGGATCAAAATAATATTAAATGAAGTTTCCTATGATTAATAAGGCAGACAATGCTACCTTGATCATGAATCAATTACATTTTCAAGTGGAGTCTTCCACGATCATTTCTTAATTCGAGCAATATCATCCGCATATGTCTCGTTTCATAAGACAGCCATGATTCGACGTTGATGCATCAAACGATCTCAATGAGTCATAGCAGAAGTTGGGATGGCGAAGCGAAAGTTCCGATCAGAAGTGATTGAAGAAAGTGTGTAAAGAACAAATAATCGGTAGTGCTGATAGTGAGACTCAGAATAGCGGCTTCACGAAAAAGCGTTTGTATTGCCTCTGTCAATCTCTAAAAAATAGTCCAATTGACTCTGTCTCTTTGTCTCTCTGTCTCAGACTTGTTTTATATCGCATCAATACTACAACATATTTCAGTGACTGCCAGTCATAAAACTCCGACTTATACATCTAAGTTTCCAATGCCATCTGCTCCTCTGATTTAAAGATCGTATCAGTGTCGATATTCATGTCACTTGCGACATGAAAAGTCTTCTGTATGCGGCTATCATGCGTATCAGTGTCAAATGTCAGATTTCTAAGTTGTGACTATTCCTATCGACGTCAAGTTTCATGTCAGTATAACTAATGAAGCGAAGACCACTTAGTTTGATAGCGATAAGACTAATTCCATGGCTGTCAGGACACTTGATGCATTCAGAGAGGGGATAAAACAAAATTACTGCACGAGGTTCACTGAAAATACTTTGTGAATAGAATTTATTCAACATCTTAATTGGTACAAAATTGACAACATTGATTTGATGAAATAAGTTCATTGATGGAGTTTCAGAAAATCATTTAAAAATGTCAAATTTGACTCAAGATGATGTAGAATGTTTTGTCAACAAATCTACCGGAGTCTTCTCTGCCCTCTCTTGCTGTATAATTTTATAGAAGCATTTACTATTTCTGCTGTAATGGTGAAATTACACCGATTGCGAAAGCGCCATCAATGAACCCTACCCGTTGTTATCGCCTGGACGCATATACCGCAAATAGTATGGTACCGCTTTCCATTCGCTTTTCCCACTTAGTTTATCAAAACTCGATAATCAAGCACTTACAGCGTATCTGTCGTCATTGCCCGGATAGTGCTTATCGGTTAACTCCACTTTAGGCGGTGGTGTATCATATGATCGACGCCAGGTCTTCACCTGTCCTTCACCGTGCTTTGCAGCAGTTTCTGATTTATTCAATCCTTGAAGAGCACCATACATCCTCTCATTCAATCGCCAATGCCTGAAATCAATGACTCACTTTGAAAGCAAGAAATAACAATAATGTCTTAAACCGTCCTTTAATATTTTACTATATTTACTATTATTTAACCGCTCATTACAGTCTTCAACAATCCATTACTAGCACGCCTGAGTACATACAGACCGTTTCATAAATCGTTGCACAGCACAAAATATTCTTTTATCTTTAGTATATTCTCATCAAATTTAATCGCATGCTGACAATCGATCAATAAACTTATTTACTTGGTCAGCTGAGACGCTTGGAAACATAGGGGTGTGGTTTACCTAATTAAATGAAGTAATTAGTCATTGTCTGATTTGTTACTTTCACGATGCTATTTCAGATATCAATATCATGTTGGCCCATGTGTCACTCATTCTCCTTTTCATCATTGATGAGCTGCTCCATTAATCGGACGAAACGCAACTCGCAAGTGTTAGCATTCCTACGGCGAGAAGTAAATGCTATTGTTTGCTGTGAACAGGTGCACAGACGAGATAAGCCCTTGTCTGATCCGAGATTCGAATTTTTCTGACCTCAAGAGTGAGGGAAATGATGACTCACGCAGTGGCTGACTATGGGAGTAATACAAATTTGAAGTTTGTCAGTGAACGGATGGGCTGATTTTGATAAAACTTATATATTCTTGGAGCTGATAACACCAGCATTATTTTAAACCCAAACTCGAAAGCAACAGCGTTAATGCAACAGAAGTTGTTAAATTGTGTGCAGTTGACCGTTGTTGAACACTGTTAACGCGAAAGTGGCGTAAAATTAGGTAAAAGTGTAAATTGAATGAAACTGCACAAATTGATGTCCGAATTCGAAAACAATATATCATCTGAAAGCTTAACACGAGCCTGATTCAATGGTGATAATCTCAATTTTCTGTATTGCATAGTTTTGTCTGTAGGTGTCGGTGAACGAATTGACCAAACATTCATACTTTTATTTTAAGTCTGCTGACCACAGCTGTCCGGACATAAACTAAACGCGTTGCCAAATTAAAGTGCTTGACATACATAACCTTTCACATGGTACAAAGGTTATTGAAATTGAACATCTTCATCAATGAGAAAATCTTGTGAGATTTTTTTAGCAACATTTTGTTGGTAAAACTTATTAGTATTGTATCTTTTTGTACATACAGACAATCCTAAAAACCGTGTATCATGATGGAGCTGACTGATAGTTCATGCTGTCTGCTAACTTTCATAAAAAATTCTGTCGTCTTCATGTTGAAATCGTGCATCAAAGAAAACGCTCAATTTTTTTTTCGCAAGGCCTACAGACCACAGCTGTCCACACATGAAAACGAAATATATGTCAAAACAATCTATGGAACATAGAGTTTAATATGGTATATTGTTTATCAAAATTGATCCAGGACTTCAACACGAAAACTTCATTTGAAAATGGCCTAGCTTTTTTGTGCAATTACTTTTGAAACGGTCTGTATGCAAGGGACGAAGAGAAGGAGTCGATAGATCAACCGTTGTATGCCGACTCCCAAAGCATTCCTACTGGCACATTTCGAATTTTTCTAGACTGTCGTTTGAATACGACGAAATAGTCTATTCAAGATAGGTTTAAGCGCACAAGATAGGTTCACCGTTCAGCATTTTTACGTGCAAATGCCGGTATGCATACAGAAAAAAAACGTTACTTGTGCACAGGAATCCAGTCTTGGTCCAACTCGCCAAGAACGATATTGAGAGTACGAATGGCACGCTTCAGAACACTGGTGTAAGCCACATCGAAGACGAATTTCTTGTCCTTCAACATTTGCCCAGCAGTGTGAGCCTCACTCTCACCCAGTTCTGAGAGAGCAGCATCGTACCAACCACAAAATTTATTCAATTTATTCCATTCACTCTCGCCATGTCGAATCAATACGACCTTGTAAGTCATGTTGTCTGAAAAGTAAAACAGAAAGCTACAACTTCAAACCATGACAATGATCTAAGGATACATGGTACACATACAGTGGTATGCAGTAACAGCAACCCTTTAATTATCAATAAATTCTACTTCAGCTTCGCATAATATTCACAACATAATTTTTCACATTTAGTATTGTCACCGCTCTAGAGTATCTAGTAGTGTTTCGTGACGTAATTCATGACATGATGCCTGCAGCATAATTGGAGGAATTGTTGCTAGTAGTTGCTGCCCTTACCAGGATAATGCAGATTCCTGAGAGGTGATGTAAAATAACTTTCTTTCACATAGCTCTCATGGCATTAGATCAGGAGAGCTAGCAAATCATGTAGTCTCTTCTAGTCGATCGACTTTGAGTCGATGAATTTCCGCACAAGCTGACGCAAATGCTGTGGTGCTCCGTCATATAGGAAAATAAGTTTCCAAGTATTCAGGATGTATTCTGAGTTACCAAATCTCTTTTTGTAGTTGAGACATTTCTTCAGAAAATCCAATTAAAAGTTCCTGAAATTATCGCCTAGCTGCAAAGGACCAGCGGCTTCAGTAGATGCTTGAGGCTTTTAAGGGTCTTTTCTCATATCAACACGAATTATTTATACATCCAGGGATAGATTGCCTGGTTGGAGGGGTCTGACTATTAACTGTGCACAGCTTGCGTTGAGTTTCAGTGACAGATACGGTTTTCTGATTTCGTTGAAACACGAAACGCAATCACTCTCCCTCTAGAGCGTGAATATCGCTCGAGTTCTCATGATTCACAGAAAACACACGTCTAGCAAAGTACAAAAAGTCAATAAATGCAAGTGATGACAAGATAGCCTTCATCATTCCTTCAAGTTTTCCAAACAAGCTTTTGCTTCACGACAATTCTTGCATGTAGCTTTCATCCGTTTGTTTGGAAGCACTTACAATTATGCTCATATATAAGCGCACCACAACTGATAAGATCATAGGCAAAAATGATAATACAAGACGTGTGTTGTTTGCACAAACATGGCTGTGGAAATATCGGCTTCATTCATAGTTGTTCTTCTGAGGTGCTTAAAACATAAGGAACTGTCTGTGCATGACAAGAATTCTTCAGTAGTGTATGTTTACCAAACATTTTAGTTACACTTTTTTAAAAAGAAGTCTCAGGGAATGGGAGATTCAGCTTGATAATTGGGATTAATCGAAGGGGGGAACCCCATAGGGAAAATTTCTAAATTTTTGCTAGCACAACACATGTATGTCATGCTGCATAGCGGTATCATATACACGGTGTATTTAATCCTTATACTTTTTAATTGTACTCACTCTATAATTTTGGACGCATCAATACATGCATATTTTTTTGGGTCTACAAACCTGTGCTCGCATATGCGCCTGAAAGTGCGCCTCTCAGCTTTATGTGCGCACATTATTAGTATTTTGAATAGAAAATGCATGATCGCTTAAGCAAAGATATATTGATGCACAAAATAATGAACTAATGTTTGATAGCAACAACATCACTCTTGCACCATAATCCCCTCAGTTATAACTTTCAAATATAAAAGCATGTTCTAAACATGACATGTAGCAATAGAAATATGATATAATCCATAGCACATAATGTCGCACATTTCATCGAATATCGAGTGGGTAAATAAAAGCTTCAAGACATCTTAAACTCGTAGAAATATGTCTACCAGCAGCGAAAGTTTATTGCTTTCAAAGTCACTCATTAAACATTCGGACGTGGAATTAAGCAGAAATTCGACTGCTCTTAAGTTCCGGTAGTTACAAATAGTTAGTAGTAAAGGTGGCCACATCTTCCATTGTTACGATTAGTGTTGTGTACTTCAAAGCGTTGATGACTGCTGAGCAGTGCTATTTTCGTTGACGAAAACGAAAACTTTTTCGCTTTTTGGCACTTTTAGTTTCGTTAACTACAAAAAACAAAAACGATGCCGATAACTAGCATTAAGTATTTTCGCACTTCGTTTTAAATGTCGGTGAACGAGATAGTATTTAGGCTATAACGTAAAATGAATGCGGCAAACTACAAGTTGCATGATACAGCAAGCCTACGAGTACATGCTTGGAAAAGAACTATTTCTAACAGCATTTTATTGTGAGCTTTCCGCATTACTAGAGCTATGCATAGAATCCTAGCATATACTAGGGTACCCTAGTGATCCTAGCATACACTACAAAAGAAATCCTCGCCTCTTTCACCTAAGTGACGAAATATTGCGGTTTCTGAGAAAGCATGTAATGATGATGACGCGTAGGTTGCCACTACAGGAATTGGCTGGCTTCCATCTCCTCAGTGGCGTTCGTCTTTCCTATTATGTGTGAAACAGACATGAGCGTTACGTCTGGGAGACCGAAGACCGCGCTTTCGGACCACTTTGTCTTCGAGAATGAAGTCACACGAAAAGATCAAGTCGGCATCATTAGCGGAGCAGAAGAAACATACTTGTGGTACAGCACCTCGAAAGGGATGCTACATTCCAATGAAACAAGACCTTGATGTGAGTTATTGCAGTCACTCCTTGGCAACAGGCTCTGCCGGTTTCCATACATTTAATTACAAAATTGCTTCAATTCAATTTACATTAATTTGTTTTGATCGAGTGAGACTGCTTCTGTGAAGCAAACCGATACATAGTCATGCTTATTTAATAATTTATGCGTATCATCATCTTCTACTCAAACTACAAACATTGGAAAATATTATGCAAGTAACTGAGATGCAATATTTACATGAGATTTGCAAGCCGTTGATGAAATAAATGAAGTTAACTTTTCAAATACTACTTTTAGATCCCTTCAATCATAAAAAATAATTAAATATTAAAAACAAATGAGCGAAAATGAAAACGAAATGCCGTGATAAAATTAAAATGAAGACGCAAACGATAACGAAAACTACGCGAACTCGAAGGAAAAATACGAAAATCAAAAATCAGGACGAAAAGAACAATGCTGCTGAGCTATGAAATGTTTAATGTTCTGAAATTCTTCTCCCCATTTTTTTCTACATGCTTGACCTACACATTATACATATTGATCTACATACTATTAGGGTCTATTCACAGAGAATTTCATGAGACAATTGACGTTTACTTCTCAGATTTATCAAGTCCTACACTTCTGCAGTTCATTTGGTGACCGCATTTGAATTCTCGAGAAATTTTGTGGATCTTTGAGGATCAGTTTTGCCGTCGCATCTGAATTTCCAAATACTGTTGGCTCTTGAAAATTGTGTGTCATTGATAAGATTCGATCTTCCACACTAATTGAAAATGTTGTTTCCTTGATAACTATTGACGTATGGCAGCTTCATATAAGTGATAGTGCACGGTAGATGAAACTGTTTAGCAACTGTCTTTTGATTCTGCAATTCATTTCCTTATCATACCATTTGAATATCCGATACTGTGTAAACTGTCACAGTTATTTTCTCACTGATTTCATCGGCACCACTACCGGAAAATTGCTCCTCCATGTATTCGCTTGAAATATACTGCTGGCAGCCACACAATAACTGATTTCTATCAAAGCTTCGAGAAGCGATTATTTTTCTTCTTGTAATTTGGTATGCCCCACTAAAATTAAATTACTTATAATTGCATAAATCTCCAAAAAAACTTTCTTCGTGTAGGTAATTGTTGAACGACACAAGGCGTCACCAATGCAACGTAAACATCAAAATACACATTCGATTTAAAAGTTTATTTTCAATTGAAAACATATAAATGAAGGGAAGTGGATGTGTGGTGCTATTTCCATCGAGATCCCACTACTAAAAAGTCCATACCATGCACTCATAGAATATTTTACAATGAAATCGACGGATGGCTTCGAAAAATGAAGCCAGGCACTGCTAAGTAAGTACCGATTAGGTGGAACGGACTACTAATTCATATATAGCAAGCCATTGACGCACCGGAAGATAAAGTACACGGACTTACTGAAACCAGGGTGCCCATGTTCCTGGAAAAAGTTGGAAATCCTGGAAAAGTCCTGGAAGAATAATTGCGTCATGGAAATCCTGTTGCATCAATTTCGTAAATATTTACGCCTTGTAGAATATTTGAGTATACATGGGTGCATATCTAAGATCAGTGTAAATTATGTTCGACTTTTCTGTTCCAGTCCTGATAGTCGGGGGGGGGGGGGTTGCATGCTGAATTCCAATGGCAGAGGGGTCTCCTGGGCAAACTTTTGTCTAACTATAGGGTTCTGGGTAGTAAATAGCACAGCTCACTATTTCAATTATATGAGCAAAAGAAAGCAGTATTCTCATTCTTCTGTCCATTTTATTCCCAATTTGAGCAGTTACCTGCATCTCACTATATTTAGCGATGAGTAGATCTACATATATCTGAAGAACTGTTTGCCTTAATCGCTGTGAAGCCGAGAAGCAACGAATGATTGAAACTTACGTGGTCAAACCTCGGTACCCTGAATGTGGAATGCATGCAGCCCATACATGTATATAACTACGAAACTTACTGATGAATTCGAAGTTAGGTCCTCGTAAAACCCTGGTATATGTATATGGACATATTCACCTTGCAAACACATCAGTGTGATATCAAGATGACGTCGAATTACTTCTCTGCCATTATGCCCATAGACTGGATTTGTTTGTCGCTGCAGATATCGATTCCTGTTACACAAATTCCTGAACACAGATTTAAAAATTCAGAAATCAAAATGTATGCAGTATATAGGTTACCAGTCTCGCAATCTTGTAATATTTGACTTAGCCGATGAAAATAATGCGGAGCGAAAAAACAAAGCTGCTGCCTAAATTAAAATAACGTCCTCGGTTCCAAGTGTGATATTTACAACTTTAGAACTAATTATAGAAAAAGAACATAACATTTACATCGAGCAATAAATACGTTTAACAAAACCGCCAATGATCAAATGAGCTAAATAATTCGATTTCAAATTACGCTTCGCACAATGCTCGAACTACTCTCCGGTTAGCTACCTAGGAGGACGGGCTGCTATGGGACACCTGAGTTTACGGAGTGATAGAAACCGCAAATCACTAGCTATGGACACAGACGCAAGGTTCCATATGTTATTTTCCCATAATACCCGTTTCACTGTGTTGTAGAGGAAATTTCGTGAATAGATGTGACTCTTCCATTTTCAGAAGTTTGTGGTGCTATCACCACCACGTAATATACGCAACTTCACTCAATGTATTGATTGACAATATGGCAGCTTTAGTTAGCAATACAAATAAAATCATGGCGGTACTAACGCACCACAGGCATGGCCCTCTGAGAAAACGAACTAGCCCTATTACTCTTTTTGACCCGATGGCTAGCCTTTCACTGACTTTTCAAAACGACATACTGTAGCGCATTTTCCTGTTGGCTATGTTTGCGCTCGAGTAAAACAGGGATGAGAACGCGGTGTCACAAAAAATCCGGAGGATCGCTTCTATGGGGGGGGGGCATGCGTTGCTTTTTCTGGAGCCCACTTTCAGTTTTGATATGATAACAAGTAATAAAAAAAGTCAATTTTAAATAGTTATGAATCTTTGTGCGCCTACACAGCATATACCCTATGCTCCGACTAAAAAAAGCGTTGATAATTAATGCATTAAGAACACAGATGATAATTAATTAGATTTCAACCATATTGACGAAAAGTACCGCAGACAAAACCTACAACATACTGGGAGTATAACTAGTAGAATTTTGATGTTTTGTAAGCGCCGCAGGCGAAACCTACACCCCTGAATGAGTGTAACTAGTAGAATTTTGATGTTTTACAAAGCGCCACAGGCGAAGTCTCCACCCTTTTGCGAGTTTAACAAGTAGAATTATGATGTTTCATAAAGCGCCGCAGGCGAAGTCTCCAACCCTTTTGCGAGTGTAACTAGTAGAATTATGATGTTTCATAAAGCGCCCCAGGCGAAGTCTCCACCCTTTTGCGAGTGTAACTAGAAGAATTTTGATGTTTCATAAAGCGCGACAGGCGAAGTCTCAACCCTTTTGCGAGTGTAACTGGTAGAATTATGATGTTTCATAAAGCGCCGCAGGCGAAGTCTCCACCCTTTTGCGAGTGTAACTGGTAGAATTATGATGTTTCATAAAGCGCCCTAGGCGAAGTCTCCAACCCTTTTGCGAGTGCAACTGGTAGAATTATGATGTTTAACAAAGCGCGACAGGTGAAGCCTCTAGCCTTTTGTTAGTGTAACTAGTAGAATTTTGATGTTTTTATGAACGCCGCGGTCGAAACATCCACCTTTTTGGAGTGTAACTAGAAAAATTAATTTTTATAAAGCGCCGCATGCGAAACCTATAAAACGTTGCGAGTATATCTAGTAGAATTTTGATCGACTCCAATCCATTTCATTTGAATTGGAGGAATAGTTTCAGAATTAGAGAATCTTTGAATGTACCGGCATGCAGAATTTCTACAAGCAAGCTCTAATCGACCTGTAATTTTAAATGACTCCAAGCCAGACATCATTCTCCTAGAATGTATACATAAATCATCTCATAGTCATGAGCTTTTTGCAACACAGTTTTTAATTGTTACGTAGTCCTCTGTTATTCCGAAACTACCTTTCCAATTAAAATACTTGATTTAAATGGAGAAAATGGTCGAGTAATTTGAAACTTTATGGCGATCGGTTATATAGTAAGTACGGTATAGGAGAGGTGAACTACTAAAGAGCAAAAAACGTAACAAGGAAAAAAATTAATCAGCAGGTATACAGCATAAATGAAACATAGTGCATTCAAAAAGTCCAACATCTCCAAAAAGGCCCATGCATTGTCAGAGGGGGCCCACTGATCGCGCCACAGGGGCCCATGGGTCGCCAGAGGTACCCATGATGGCAAGACGGGCCCATTGATCGTCAAAGAAGGGTCCATGAGTGGCTTACCTTACATTACCCTCGTTTAACGTCTCTTTTCCCCAGGTGTGGGGGTGAGACGGCCGTCTTGTGTCGATTCGGGTGAATTTTTCTTCTCCACTCTTCTCTATCTTGGGCGACAGCAGGATTGAGTTTCATCAGCTCCAGGTCTTTCCTGATATTGTGCGACCATTTCTTTATTTGACCTCCTCTGATGTTGGGTCCAGGGCTTGCCTTGGCCATGCCGACGATGGCATGCGCTCCAGATGACCGAGCCACCGCAACCGATGCCTACGAAGCGAAGCCTCTAAGTCGTGAAGACCGAGCATCTGCCTGAGCTCATTCATAGAGCGGCGCTCACATAACTTAACTGCGCAGATCCAACGTACCATGGCGCTGTCGTTTCTAGCCAAACGAGTCATTTCTTCATTTCTGAGTGGCCATGTTCCAGCTGCATATAGCAAAACACTTCTCACACAGGACTCAAAGACATGGCCTCTACGCCGTAAAGAGATACTCTTATTTGTGAGAATGGGCAGCAAATCGTGAAAATTCTTCCATGCAGATCTTATACGGGCGGTGACAGCACCAGAACATCCACCTGAGTTGTCTGACACATCGCCGAGGTAGCAGACAGACTCCACCACCTCGAAAGCACTATCCCCGATTATCACTTCCTGGATTTGTGGATGAATGTCATAGGCTAGAGGGGACCTATGGGCAATATCTATTGTAATGACCTGTGATCAGTGGGGTCTTATGTAACGCATCATGAAGATGTTTTGGGCTTAAGACGGGATCATGCGTTACTTCATGAAGATGGCATTCCATCTCAGGGCCCACATACCCCCTCCTATTTTTATTGCATTTTCATTTGGGGAGGGAGCCCACTGATCATCATAGGGGGTCCACTGTTCATCACAGGGGGCCAAATGATCATCACAGGTGGCCCACTGATCATCACAGGGGGCCTACTGGGGTCACTGATAGTCAAAGGAGACCCATGGATAATATGTATCAATTGTAATGACAAGTGATCAGAAGGATCTTCTTATGCAACGCATCATGATGTTTTGTCTTAAGACGGGACCATGCGCTGCTTCATGAAGATGTCATTCCATCATAGGGGCCTCAAACCTTACCCGTTATCCCCCCTGTTTTTATTACATTTTCTGGCGAATCTCAGATAAACACCCAGATGGTCGTCAAAAAATCCGGAAGATTCTCTTCCCTAGTAAAATGAAGGAAATAAATTTTTCTGGCGACTTTTAAGGTATAACGCTGAATTGCGGGATGGCCCACAACCCCCACCATAAGAAAATTAGCGAAGCAATTGTTTCTAAAATGTATTATATACAGTATGTGCCAAAAGTCATGCAGTTTTTCATGTTGTTATCATATTGACAAAACTTACTCAAATGTCAAGACATATATATTTAATTGATCAGGCATGACCCGGGGTTCGTGAAAAGTAAAATTAGTTTCTAATTCATTGAATTTTTCTTAAAATCAGAATTATTGAATTGAATCTTAAAAATTATGTAAGTTTTAATAAACATCTAATCAAGGAATTAATGGCAATTTCACAAGAAATTAGGTTTATATCATCATAACAGATGTTCAAATGGTCCACCATCTTAATCAGTAACACATTCTAGTCGATGTGGAAGATGATGAACTGCACGCTGTAGCTCATATTGACCAATGTCTCTAGCGATTTCTTTGTATTTTAGTTGGTTCAAGTTGTTTGGAACGAAATTGTGGAACACTCGACTTTCCATGGTACCCCACAGATAATAATCCAGAGGTGATAAATCTGGAGAGCGAGGCGGCCATGCTTGGGGAAATCCTCGATGTTATTCGTGTATCGGGTAGTTCAGAAATCCCTTGCTGGATAGAGACAAGAAATCCCTGGCCGCTTTTGAAAAATGGGGCGGGGCGCCACCTTGCTAGAATATCGCCTGATTAATCAGATGCAGGGTTTCCGCGGTTTTCAAGGATCGTTTTTCCAGGAGCCTTCTGATTATATTTCCAAGAGTTTTCCAGGAGGTTTACATGATTGATTTACAAGCGGATTTTACATAATTGGTGATATAGCCTATACCAAACACAAGTTCTTTGCATTACATATGCAAGAGATAAAGCGACTGTTTGTACAATAACTTAAACGTGCTTTTCCACGTCAGCCATCTGTAATCTTAGCCATCCATCTGTAATCTTAGCCACAGCAAATTGAGAGTATAATAGTTTAAGCATACAGTATAATTGATCCAACTGGGATAACATTACTCAATTCTATTTATCAAATCAATTCAAGCTTCATGATAATCAAACTTCAATTATCAATTCACTTCACAATAAATTTCTACATCATGAGAATGAAACCTTTTGAAAATCATGGTTGTGTCACAAAAAACGATGTATTTCATGATGATGAGAGAAAATGTGAAAGGTGACGGAAATTGGAAAATTCAAGTTCGAGGTAAGTCATTTTTGGGGACAGAATACCGATTCCCGCGACCACAGAATTTTGAAATCTCATAGTGAATACAACGTAGGCCTACCCTGCTGTTGCTCCTCTTGCTAAGATGAAGGTCATCTTGGCATATTTTCTTCTTGACTGCTTGAAGCCGATCGTAATGTCGAGAGATCTTGACCTTCCGCATAGTAACTTGCAGACAACGTGACATTGCTTCAAACCTGTCTACATTTCTTGATGTGTTCAGTTATTTTGAAAAAGAACTAAAAATAAACTTCTGCTTTGCTGCATATCATTTTAAAATGAAACAATTAAAAACCCAACGTTTCGTCCGCCACTGACTTAGCAATTCAATCATTGTTATTGTTTCAATGATTTTTTGTTGTATATCCACATAATTTTTATTTTCATCTAGTGTTAAATAACTTTATTAGAACTATCATACACACGCAGAAGTATGATGACAGTCAAAAAAGAAAAATAGAATTGAAGAATGCGTTTGCAAGCATGCTTCAAATTTTTTAACATTGCTAGAATTTTCCCTACTATCCTACTCTAAAATTTGCATTGAATTCTAGAAAATGTAAATATTTAGCATGAAGGATAGAGACCCTGCCTACAAATTTTTGACATCTTAAGTGACTATCACACGACAATCTAGATCGCAAAGCAAGTTATATTTCGTCTATACTTAAAGAAGTACTGAAGGGAAACTTCAAAATTTTCTGTGCAACGGTGCCGCAGGTGCGTTTAGCGCACAGCTCTAAATGCAAAATAATGAATACGATATTCAAAGCTTCATTTCAAATCCATATTTGCCGGTATTCAAAATGTTCTCCAATGCACGAGTTGTTTCTTTTACAAACAGGGACTGCAATAAAAAGAGCGTTAATTAAATTTCCTAAAGCAAAAAGACTGACAACGTCTTTAAAATGCATAACTAGAAATTTATTTTGCTGCAAAACCAAAAATGTGTATGAATTCATCAATTTTATTTGTATGAATAGAAAAATTTCATTAAAAACTTCTAGCGATAAAGTAGAGATGCCCTCACTTATCTACCATATTTATAAAATTCCAGGAGTTTCAAGGTTTGGTAAAAATTCGAAATTCCAGGAATTTGCAGAGTTTCCAGGAGCGCGGAAACCCTGCAGATGTCTACGACGCAGTTCGGGAAAAACGTGGGGATAGTTGTCACCTGTCACTGCTCCAGTGACGAAGTAAGGGGGAAGCATTGCGTTCGCGGTATATCCAATATAAAGACATACTTGTGGAGAATGGAGTGCTGACTGAACGGTCAACTTGGGCATTTCTGCACCCCAAATAACACAGTTCTTTCGGTGCACATACCCATTCACGGAAAAGTAGGCTTCGTCGGTCAACATAACGGAGTCCAAAATGTTAATTCGGTTCAATAAGAATTGTGCGTATTGAACTCGTTCCAGATGATCATCTTCACTCATCATTTGAGTCAACTGCAGCTTGTATGGATAAAACTGTAATTCTTCACGTAGGATACGACACAATTGGGATGCCAATTGCTGCAGACACCTGGGTTGTGGAAGACACACCAAAGAGGCTTTCTTTCTGCAGATGCTGCAACGTCTCGGATAATTTATCTTTTCTCTCTTCAGTAAGATTAGGTCGCCCAGATTTTGGCAAATCAAGGAATGACCCAGTATCTTTGAATCTTTTAATCAGACGGCTAATTGTTGTGGCACTAAAAGGATCAGCTCTTAAGTCCATATGCGGTTTTGTAAGCCCTTAAGGTTGCAGCTGCGCTACAATTGTTAGAATAATAGAGTTGAACACATTCGATTCTCTCCTGTAAATTCATGTTCACATTTCCACTATCAAACGATGTTCTGAAATTCTTTTCAAAAATTTTTTACTGAGTCACGCATAGCTTTATCAAATGTGCACTTTTCGTCCATTCGCTCATTTTGCTGAGTCAAAATTCCTTAATATCAATCACAATTTTTTTGAGACATTGTCGTAATCATCTGACCTGATGGCATGGATATCTTGAGCTTCCATCGCGTGATCTGGAAACTTAGGTCAATTCCCTGGATGGATGCTGTTTCAACTGCACCCTGCAGCAATTTTCCTGTGATCAAAACTGATCAAATGTATTTAAATCTGATTTTAAGGAAAAATGCAGTAAAGTAGAAACTAATTTTACACTTTTCACAAACCCCGGGTCATACCTGATCAAATAAAAATATATGTGTCGACATTTGAACTTGTCGACATCGAAGTTTTGTCAATATGACAACAACATGAAAAACTGCGTGACTTTTAGCGCACACGGTATTTCAGTCAATCGCTTTTTGTTTTCTCGAAGATGATTGACCATACTATGTTTCCGCACTCAAAATCTCAATTGATGGTCAAGCATGAATTACTCATAACTGTGTTGTTGTAAAAAACACAGAAAAAGAGTGGCCATAGAGAATTCACTACGTTTAATCTTTCTTAAACTGTAGGTCCATCAAAAGTTTCTATATCGATGGTCAGATTAGTGTAATAATAGCCGATCCATTAGAAAATTATCCATACTAGAAAATATAAAAATATACCCGTATTCAAAAACAGGTTCATCATTTTCACTAATAAACATTCTAATTGTTTCAAAAATTTTATCCTATAACTCTGAATTTGAAAATTTCCCTGAGGCTTCCCGGTTTCCCTGAGTAGGCCTACTTTCAATTTCCCTGTTTTCCTTGTTTCCCAGGTCGTTATACACCCAGGAACAATCAATACTATCAAACAGTTGCCACGGAATTTTTACCAGATAGATGATCAAAACAAACTGGTCAAACTTCTGATCAAATTGGTCCGACAGGCTTCTTCAGTAGGCAGACGGCACGTCGAAAAATGTGCTACGCATCAAGTGCGAAAAAGAATGAATTCAAGGATGATATATCATAGTATTCATGATATATCATAGATAGTACTCGCATGATATATAATAGGTCGCTATAGTAGCAGCTCGAGTAGAAATGGATAGATCTGGGAACGCGTTGCATGTCCTAATTGTAAAGTACATATACATCTATGGCTAATATACTGCTTGATTAATTGAGAAGAAATTGGGTGACAATCATATAATTGAGGTAGATTATCGTTCTACTAGAAGCAGTGTTGCATAAATCAAGACAAATTGAACGCAGCAGTAAAATTGCAAAATTGCTCTCCCGGTCATTTTAAGGACTAACTTGTCACTTCGCTAAAATTCTCCGCTATCACGCTGATCAAGCAAGCAAAGTCAGGAATGAAACGAGAGATGACTTAGATTTGCATTTTTAGTTGATATTGATTAGAAACTTTAATGACAAAAACGAGCTCAGGAAAAATTTCAATTATTCAATGTATTGGCCGAATCACATACGCATTGTTAGGGCGAAAGCTGACCCACAACGTAGCATCGTGCGGAATTTTATTTCTTATAATATTGCTAATTGTGATTTCAGCTCAATTTTAGAAGCACGAAACAGCTGTGGTCACGTTCGACCTTGAAGAATTCAAATGTTTTTTGGATGGTGCCCTTGAAAGTTGCTATTGCTTAACAAATTTAATAATTGTGCTTAAATCCCTCGAACTGCCCTGGGCATGCTGAACTCTACTACGTAATGGAATCGAGATGTTGGCAACTCGAGCTGCACATGCTTGCCAGCTCGATTTTTAGAATGAAAATGTGGATAATTTCCAGATTACTTGATTTGACGTGTACATGTTTTCAATTTAACTGCATGTGCAAATGCAAATCATGAGGTTAATGGTACAAGATGCTCCATGTACTTCAACTGTGACTTTAAATGCGTCTTTGTGAGCATTGACATAGGACATAAAAACCAAAATGTTCACGTTATACCATCATAACTGCATTTTATGGATGAACTTTTCCTTCAGTTCACTATAGCAGTCTTTGTTCCTTTTCTTTCACTGCTTAACATTATCTACGAAGATTTGGTCTATAGTAGCAATGAAGCTTCAGTTTATCAATTGAAAATGAGCACTATAGAAAATGAAACGCCACATCGGCACCAAGAAGATTAAATAATAGAGTGAAGACGCTAAAAGCATGAGCACATCGAAAACCCGTGGCCTCTACAAAATATGCTATGCATAGAGCATGGATGTCATTGCGAAGACTCTCCTTGGATGGATAAAGCATTGGGAGTGTTCATTAGCTGACATACTGAATATTCAGTATGACATAATATTCGGTAATAAACAGCTCCATTGTTATGTTACATCAAATGATATATATAAATTTAGAAAACCTAATAATTGAAACTTTCTAACCTACGCGTAATTAAGGCATGAATTATACGGGGATGAAATAATCCACGCGCTCATCCATGTCCTCATAAACGTGTTCAGTTTTGTGAGCAACATATCAACGTACGCAGATATTTCAAAGCATCAAGAGTTCCCAAACGATTGAAGAAATAAATTTATTTACTAAATTAATAATTGATACAGTAAAACAAAATGAGGTTAAATATTTATCGAAATAATAAAATAATTTGCCTTCTGCTGATTCAAACCTACCCACCAAAAGTGGAGCAAGGCAAAGATTGAATCACCGAAACATGTCGCGTCTCGCAGCAATCACGAATGGGTGATGTACTGCAAATAATTCATAGTATTTGAAGTTCAGTTTTATGAAATATTCTGATGCAATATTCAAAAATGGGAACACTACTGAGCAGGCATATAAATAAGCAAAAGTAAATTCGGCAAGAGTGACAACTATAAATGATCATGTCTTATTGATTAGAGCTGCTTTTGACTTAATTAACCTCACTACATATATGCAAGTCATCAATATTTCTCTAATTTGTCGTAGCAATTTTTTGGTTCATGGTTTAGTCAATTAAGTAGGAGGCAGAGAAATCAGTGTATCTATTTGGGTGTCAGATGTGAATATTACTGCAACAAGAAAATATTTTGCAGCAATTGATCAAATATAAATTCTACCAATTACATACGCTATGCTATGTGTAGTGACCAGCTTAATAATGCCGAGTAGTAATTTGTAGTAGTAGTAAATGGCCTTGTACTGTATGAACCATAAATCCCATAAGGTAAAATCCAGTCTATTGTAAATGTAAAAGTTAAAATGTATTGAAGTCAGATAAGGATAAGTTCATCATGCCGTACAGTAGGACCTGAGCGATAAGATACAAAATTATGAATTTTTAAAGTATCCTAGGTAACAACAGCTGGTACTCCAGGCATTTAAAATGTATCAAATTAAAACAAGCTGCAATTCCAGATACGACACTATGATTGTGCCACTAAGAGACAAATATATATACTAAGTATCAATAATAGTAAAGGGAGTGGATTCATCAACACGTTTTGTAAAACAAAACTTGTCAAAAGAATTATATTACATTCGTTGTTATAGTCCTCTATCTGTTTCAGTTTAAATCAGTCAGCTGCAAAAAAACACCAAAAGATTTTTCCATTTTTTCCCTTGGACAGAGAGACAAGATGGCAAAACAGTAGTGGTAAATTGAATGATTTCCTCTATAACGCATAGAGTATGCATTGAGACGAACAAATTGATGATAACTGAATGTTTATGATAACTCTCAAGTCTGGTATTTTCTCATCATATCACTAAGTGATGGCTATTTCCTGGATAGTGATACAAAAATATCTTCCTAAATCAACCACCTACCCACGCTCTAAAATGATTCCATAATCCACGCCATCCACGTGCTCGTAGAGCCGATTTTCATAGCTTTCCTTAGATAGGCCTACTTCGTTCTACGGCCCATTCCACTTCGAAGGCATGGATAAGTGCCTTTTGAGTAGAGAAGGAACCTATTGTCAGAATTCAACTCCCATCAAGCCCTATCGAAGGAAAGCTATGAAAATCGGCTCAACGAGCACGTGGATAGTTTGGATTATAAAATTCAGTACAGATAGGGCTTGGTGGGAGTTCAATCATGACAATAGGCGTCCTTCTCTACTCAAAAGGCACTTATCCATGCCTTCGAAGTGGAATGGGCAGTAGAACGAAGTAGGCCTATCGAAGGAAAGCTATGAAAATCGGCTCAACGAGCACGTGGATAGTGTGGATTATGAAATTCATTTCAGACAATGCTTAATGGGAGTTGAATTCTGACAATAGGTGTCCTTCTCTATTCAAAAGGCACCTATCCATGCCTTCGAAGTGGAATAGGCCGTAGAACGAAGTAGGCCTATCGAAGGAAAGCTATGAAAATCGGCTCAACGAGCACGTGGATAGCGTGAATTATAAAATTCAGTTCAGTATGTCCTGCTTAACATCAAATGCAGCTTTCTCTGCCTTGAAAGTGGAATTGCTAACAGACTTACAGAAAAAAGATCAAGAAATGCGGCTGCAAGAGCACGTGTGTTTCTACGAAAGAAAAATTAAAAATATAAAAATATATATTTTATTTTCCGAAATTTTATTTTTCTTTAATTTGATTGGTTAATTTTGAATACGTTTATGAGGACGTGGATTTGCGCGTGGATTATTTCATGCCCGTTGAATTCTCGTCATCTGGGCTAACCAGCATTAGATTCATAGCCTGGGAAATCACTAATGTAAGGAGATTGCGGATAGGGGATGTTATTTGGATGTAGATTTATCCTCTATAAAAATGCTAGGTATCAGCTGTCAATCCACCTTGAACCGTGTTGAGCATTGCTTTGTTGACAGCTCTCTTCCATTGTCCTCCATTCCTATTGACGTCAAACCCTCTCATCTGGTGATCTCTCTGGTCTTGTAAAAGAATTTACAAGCCGTCTGTAAACTTCTACCAAAAACAGCTTTCCTCCCATCTTCAGCGTCTCTAGTCTTCCTCTTACCAGGTGCATAACTCTCATCCGCTGTCCCTGCACATTCCATCATTATTTGACGTAAATTGTGGAACCATCTTATGATCCTTTCCTCTGTATTAGATATCCACGACCGCTCCATTTTGATCATTCTCTTTCCCTGTCTAAACGATTCCAAACTCATTGTCTCCATTCCTTTCGCAACAGTTACAGCTTTACTTTCACATCCCTCGCCTCCGCCATCGATATTCCCATCTCACCCTGCACATACTCCACCTCTGTCCTTTTGAGCATTGACAGACCCATTCTGAGATCCTTCCTCAGTTGTCGCCCAGTCATGCATTACTCCAGGTAATATAATGTACTTCAACATTACCTTGTCCATTTTGCCTCTTGTCACCGCCCAAATCCAGTTTGTCATCGTGCCTGCCTTATTTATTTTCCTGTCCACATACTTCTTGCAACAGCCCTTCTTTCCATCAATGCAGGCTGCAAGACATTTTATTTCATCCGTAACAATCATCCCACCAATCTTCTCATTCCTCTCTTTCTTGTTTCTTCCTCCCACTTGCATGATTTCACTCATCTCCATACTGAGTGTCAGTCCGTATGCCTTAATCACATGATTAAAAACATTTAATTTTCCTTTCATCTCTTCGTAGTAGGAAAACATTATGGCATCGTTCGCATATAGTAAAATATTCGTCTCCTTCCACATAATCCTTCATGTGCCTTCCATGTAGCGCCCACCATGCATTCATTGTGGATATCATGATCATGATTATTGACCTATGGCATGTAACTAGATACGAACTATATTGGCATGAAATATGCATGCATGATAAAGTATGTGTATTAGTCATTGTTCGACTGTTCGTTTTTCATTTTAATGCTCGGCAGCGATACCAAAAACCCGTGCATCAGTTTAAGTATTAGTGAAAATATGTTTTCTAAACGCCGACATTTTTCAATTCGTCAATCATAGGCCTAGATTCCAATTGTTCTCCGAATTCTATTTCTCTAATTCTTCGTGTCGTGGAATTGCAGGATCTGTATCACTAAAAGAAGAGGTCGTTTTTATCACGTTGATTATATCCGTTCCTTTTTCAAACTCGAATTTAAGTCGTTAAATTAAACGTTAAATCGTTATCAATAAATTCATTATCAAATGTTGGAATACCGTTCTGTTCTAAATCTTGTTGAGGTTTCTAAGGAAGCTTCACTATTCAATGAAAAGCAATGTCTTTTGATTGAATCTTTTATAGGGATGTCATGAAAGTATAAACATTTTGTCGTGTACTTGCACGAATAATGTGGAATTGTATGTGCGATCATGTAGGCTATCAATTAAAGTGATGTTATCATCTGCACCCCATGAAATGAACAGCTACTCGACGATCTTGAGGTTGCCCCTTTAGAGCGAGGTACTTTAAAAATCCAAATTTTGACGATGATCCCTCAACAACTGCTTAATGTAGGCCTATTGACACAAAATGGACCTCCTGGAATCATTTGAATGTCATCCATTTCCGGGAACACGCACCTGAATAAAAATACGACTAAATGTAAATAAAATAAAAGGAAGCAACATAATCAAGCACCTAACCTCATCAACCTAGTTGATTCAGTTGATGGCAGTTTTCCATTCAACTTGTGTCAGTCGCATAGCCAGGAACTTCGGATGAAGGGCATTTGCAACAAACCAGAGTCCCCTAACATATTTGTCGTATTGTCTTCCTCTCGAGCCATTCAGCGGCTTCTGGTCCCACTTCTTCGAACGAGTCCAGAGGATTTTCCAGAAGGCAGTTTTCTTGTATTTTATTGAGAGCATGATTTACAGGAGCAGGACGCTGAAGTCCTCAACCCCTCAACCTCTTATAGAGCCCGAGGTCATTGACATGCTTCTTTCTATCTTTATTTTCTTGGATGGTAATTGACCGCAAATTATGCCAATTTTTCAAAATCGCGATTGGCATGGTCAATTCAGCTGATGGCGAGGGGCTAAGCTCTTCAGGTTCTGTTGGCTTAGTTTCTTGAGTCTCCATATCCATGTGAGCGGCAGTCGATTCCTGTGTCACCGACTCTTCCTTGTTGGATTCATGCCTAATCAATTGTCGGCGATTTCGGCGATAAATATTACCATCTATCTCAACGTCAAAACTTCGGGGCCCTGCTTCACCAATGCAAACACCACTAGACCATTTTGACTCACCCGGTAACTTCATAGATATTATCTGACTTGGTTTGAGGGCTTTAAGTGACTTGCTACTTCGGTTGTAATATGCAACTTGCTTCCTTTTCTTGTTTGAGATTTTATCCAATTCTTCTTCTGTCTGATACCTTGGATTAAGTAGTGATCCTGCGATCGGCAGTAAACTTTTACACCGTCTTCCCATTAGAAGCTGAGAAGGGCTCAAACCGATTCCTTCCGAGGGAGTATTTCTCGTCCATTAAGGCAATAAATTCTGATTCTCCTGTTTCTCTACATTTGCTGAACAATCTGTTGACTGTCTGTACTGCGTTTTCTGCTTTCCCATTAGATTGAGCATAATTTGGCGATGAGGTAATGTGATCAAAGCTCCATTTCTTTGCGAAATTTTTAAATTCAACCGATGAGAAGTTGGTCCCATTATCTGTAATTAGAACATCAGGTGCGCCAAACCTTGCAAATATTTCTGCCTAAGCTCGAATCGTTGCTTGAGAAGATAAAGTGCTTAATTTGACCACTTCTAAATAATTGGTGTAGTAGTCCACCACTACCAGAAGATTTCGACCATGTAAATGACAAATATCAGCTGCTATTTTCGCCCACGGTCTCATAATCATATCATGTTGTATAATTGGTTCTTTGGCTTGTTTTTTCTGTGGGCCATACAAGTATCACACGATGATATATATACTCTTTAACCTCAGCTGACATTCGCGGCCAAAATAAGCATTCCCTCATGCGACGAAGACAGCCTTCTATACCAATATGAGTAGCATGAGCAATAGTCATTAACTCCTTTCTCAGACTCCGTGGAACCAACAACTGCTGTCATTTGAAAATTAAATTGCCATGTGCAACCAGCTCGTCACGGAAGTTGAAATATGGATGAAAAAATTCAGGTAAGTCTCTTTTGTTTTCAGGCCAACCCTTCCGTATTATTGTAGCAATATGGGATATCACTGGATCTTTTTGGGACTCAGTTGATATTTTTGAAAGTCTCTCCTTTGAAACTGGAAGCACGTCCGTGAGATCAAGCTCCTCCAATTCACTACATGATAATGAGCATATGTCAATTTCATTCGAATGAGCACGACTAAGAGTGTCTGCCAAAAACATTTCTTTGCCTTTTCTATGATTTTAAGGTTGTAGCTTTGTAATCGAAGAAACATATAAGAGCAGATGTTGTATTCGATTTCGGTTTATAAGCAAATTGAGAAGCCGGTATACATGAGATGCAGAGATCTTTAATTGAATTTAATGCATGTTTTTCGAGGATCATACACGGTACACTGGGTATACTTATTGGACGCAATTGACTGATTTTTGGTGACATCTTTGGAATAGGTGAGATCGCACATGTTTTGAATAACTTCGGAACTTTTCTTTCGATTATTAACGAGTTCACAATGTTGCAGATAGGTTTGGCAATAATCGGGTTCGCTAGCCTGTAAAATTTATTCAAAATTCCGTCAGATTCAGTTGCTTTAGAGATCTTCAAGTTTTCAAGGGAGCAATAAATATCTTCAACATTCGCCAAGGGCAGCCATAGACCGCCATCAACGTTGTCAAAAACAAACTCTTCAGGATTATGAAATTCCCGTGATAATTCTTGATTGATAGCATAAGCACAGTCAGCAATATTGTCAAAATCTTGGACAAGAGATACGAGAGGATTTCGATCTATATGTATATACGAGTATATATAAACGGTATCGAAAAAGAAGTAATTACGTGTATAAATAAATAAATAAATAAATAAATAAATATATATATATATATATATATATATATATATATATATATATATATATTAGGGTGGACGGGAAAAAACTTTTTTTCACTTTTCTGATGGGTCACCTACCAGAATTTTTCCTTTTATCATGTAGCCGAAGCATATTGAATTTGAAGATATTTGGATAACATTTAGAACTCGCGCATAGACATTATAAACTATCATATCATAAGTAGTCTATATGGCCTGTTTCTGGGATAAGCAAAGTAATTATGCAACAAATTTTATGAACGGATAAGATCAAGATGAGCAAATGGATGTTAGGAAGTGCATTAAGTTTCTTAAGAAGGCTAAGTACGTAATGATGGAAACACTTGAAGTTCCATCCATACTAGTAGTAAGCGCTTATGGCCGTATGCACCAACGCTGTTTAACTTTAGTCAGCGATTTAAGTCTGATATAGTCAATGACTAATAAAAATGACTAAGCACCAAATTGATCGCTGACTAAGTCTGTGATCAACAAAAGCGCTATGCACCAACAAATCTTATTGGTTAAATTGACGGTAATCAGTGTCTAAGTTAAACAGCCCCCTACCCTTCATTAACCAAGCAACTTTGCATGTGTGCTCACAACTGATCGATCGTGATGCATCGACATAACGACTTCTACGAAGCGGAACGTCGTGGTGTACTAGGAAAGAGAAGAAAGATCAACGAAAGGCCCATCGATATATTATCCAAATATACAGACGAAGAATTCCGCCTTCGTTTTAGGCTTGGCAAGCCTACCTTCATGCTTCTCCTTGACATGATACGGGAGGAATTGACCGTTAGGAGTTGTGGCAACAATCCAACATCTGTCGAACTTCAGCTCCTCATAACACTTCGTTTCTTTGCAACCGGCTCTTTTTCAACTAACCGATGGGGATTTGTTTGGAGTGCACCAGACTACAGTGTGTCGCATAGTGCATCGAGTAGCCGCTATCATAGCTGAGAAAGGAGATACATATACAACCTTCCCAAACTCTTCCGAGCAAAACGTCGAACGTTGCAATTTTTATAATTTATTTGGATTCCCAGGCATCATTGGAGCAGTTGATGGAACCCATATTAAGATCGAAAAGCCTGGAGGAACGGCATCAGAACTATACAGGAATCGAAAAGATTTTTTTTCAATCAACACTCAAGTCATGTGTGACAGCAGACTAAAAATCAGAGATTTGGTTGTGCGATGGTATGGTAGCGCCCATGATTCAAGAATTTTTCGAAATTCGAGTTTGAGTAATAGGCTCGAATGTTTGCCTTCAGGATTCTGGCTTCTGGGTGACTCAGGCTACCCATGTCTCCCCTATATCTTGACCCCTTTTTTGCGTCCTAGTTCCCGTGGGGAAGAAACTTACAACAAAGCTCACTGCAAGGCAAGAAATGTCGTGGAGCGCTGCATTGGAGTTTGAAAACGTCGCTTTCCAGTCATCAAGTATGGTTTATGGGTGCATATTTTTCAATGCCCTGCAATTATAGTAGCAACAGCTGTTCTTCACAACATGGCAATTGACGAATAAGATCCTGACTTTGGAGAAGACGATTCTATTGACTTGCACGAAATAGTTTCTCACTCGATAACTGGATCTCGAGGTAACGCCATCCGTAACTCCATAGTCTCCCAGTATTTCTCTTGATCATTTATATTTAGCATTTTCAATGTACATGTACATGTATGTATGTAAATCCACATGTAAACTTGTGTTGATTACATGATTGACAAATGGATCTCTTGTTTTTTTATACTTTCTAACGGGTGGCACATACAAGTTTTACTGAACTGTACTTTGTATTGCACCAAGTAGTGTAGTCCTGAACTGTAGTGTAGTACATTAATAGGCTAGACATGAGAAGATATGAGATGGCAGATACGTAGGCCTAGGCTATTATCAGATATTTAATGGTTTCAATGTTCCACAGATAACATGCAGATTATAAAGGGAGAGTATACGGTATTCCATCACCAAAAATACGTAGCATGATTATGATCGTTGGGCACAATACTTGTGCACTCTATATAGTAGCTCGAAGCAAGAAATCAAAAGATCTTTCTTTTGTCGGATTTTTTATTCCAGTAAAACTACAGTATAACAGAAACATCACTTGTTCAGTAGATCACTCATCTTTAAAACGCTGTCGTTTCTCTTGTAAAAATATCATTTTTTGCGCGATAATATTCTTGCTTTAAGCGAATTGCCACGAGTTGTTCTTTCTTTTCTTCTGACATCATTTGAAGAAGATGCTGCTGGTATGTGTTCAAACCGCGCTTACGTAAGTTTCGTGAAGGCTTGCAGGCAGATATCGGCACAACGTTCTGCTCACGATCCGCATTGCTTGAGCCTGCAATTTAAATAAGAGGATGCGAAGTTTCAACAAAAAGGTACAGCATGTGGGATGCACCGTACAAACTAATTCTGATTTTCAATTAGGTCCTACTGATAGGTTTTATCACTCTAACTTAAATAATGCTTTTATTTTCTAGCACCATATTTACTTACCGGATACACCCATTGCTGTTAGTTCAATTGTGTTTTCTTGTTTGTTATCATCATACGTCCCATTGTTAGCTGTAATGAAATTGTACAAACAATGAAGACATGTCAAAATTATTGCTCTTCATTTTAAAATTATCATGCAAAAAGAAAACCCTTCCATCATTATACCATGCTAAAATTATCCAATGAATTGATTGAAATATATTTGAAGTTACCGTAAAACCTCTATTTGAACGGCACCTCTAGTATAACGGCAGTCTAGAGGAGGAGTTGAAAAACTGAATGGCATCATCTAATTGAACGTCACCTCTGATTAAACGGCAGTGAGGGGAAATGTTCGAAAAATGGAGCGGCATGCCATTGTAATAGAGTTTTTACAGTATTCTTAATTACTATTAATGAGGCAAATAAATTACTTATGACTTATTATATTAATACATACAGGCGTTAAACTTAAATTTTCAATAATAGTTATGATGCATTTTATATGATATACATAGAATTTGGTAGGCCTACCTTTCAGTTTCTGTAGGCCTACCATTTCTGTCATAAAGAGTGCATGGGCCTACATACATTGTGCCAAGTATTGCTTGAAAACAATGTCAAAGTACATCATACTCATAGCGTATTATTATCACAATCATTTCAGAAAACTCAATACTTACTTACCATCAGTTGGTGACGTGTTTTCAACCGTGACAGAGACTCCGAAGTCGACTTCATAATCCTCCGCATCACCCACATCAGCAGATTGAAGTAATTGAAGTAGATATTGGCCAGGACGGTCAGCGACAGCGTCAACTCGGTCGAGAGTATTTGCTTTTGATGTACACGCATCTTTCGGCGAAGAGTCCAGTACATGTATAGCTCGATCACAATCAAAGGTGTTTATCAAGTCGGATGGCGCATGAAGCTGTTCTGCAGGTACAATGTTTAGAACTCTTTCTGTGAGAGGAGATATCTCAACCCTTGATGGGCCACCACCGGTTCCGCGACATTCTTTTTTCTTTTCTGTTATTGTTTTCTTTGCATCTTGTTTTGTTCTCCTCCAAAATTCCTTCAGCTCTTTGCTTGACCTCTGTCCAACACCTATCGCATTGAATTCTTCCTCGATTGCTTTCCAAGCGTTTATCTTTCTTTGCACCATTGGACCATGAGTACTTTTGTTTTCTATTATGTTCATTCTCTGCGGATTTAGCAATTCAATCAATGTTGACTGTTCGATACTACTGAAATTTTTGGCTCTTTTTCATTTTTGTTTTCTCCTCAGACACGCTCATGATGCAAGAAGCTAATTTATGAAGATAACTGGCAAAGGGGCGGAAGCGAAAGCTAATGAATGAGTGAAACGGTCGCTTATGAGCGCAGGCCGATGCATTATCAGTAGAGTGACAAATTGCTTTCTTGATGCGAGATTGAAAGGTGGATTTGCATTTAGTGAGAAAAAACAATGATCACGGTGCAGTTATTTACTCTATTGATGCGACTGGCATCGTCTGCATCGAGTGAATGACTCACTCAATGCCGAAGGAGTGATAACCTGAGAATTCCACTGTCTTCATTCGAAGTCATACATTCCTCGACGCTACCAAGTTGTGTTCATGGGAACTTAAATTTTACAACGCGTCAAGATGAAAGTCTGCTAAACACTTTCTTCCAGATGACCTTTGTAAAGAACAAATCCTTCGAAAGTCATTGATTAGCTAGTCAGTGACTAATTTCATTCATCAAAATTGGTGCTTACCTTTTCTAATCGTTGACTTTCTTGCTGTTTAGCAAGTCATTGATTAAGTGGTCGTTTAACGAATGTTGGTGCATACGGCTGTTAGTTGTTAATTCTATGCTGAGATATTGTTTTTCCAGGGACATTCATGCCTAGTAGGTAGATATGACACATTTCTACATCACAAATAGATCACCTCATTAATCCCATATGTCTAATATTCGGACGTGTCTTTCAGGTTAGTTCTTACTGGTTGCTATTTGTAGAAATGATGCGATGAAATTCTTGGAATTCTGAAATTTTTTAGAATCTTTACACTTGCATTCGTGTTACATTCGTAGTGTATATATTTAGTATAAATTTGTGAATCGTCATGGCAAAGCGGAAAACCAGAAGTGACACGGCGAAATATTTGATAGGACATCCGATCAGTACGATTGATGGCGCTCGACTTCCGTCTATCTCTCAGACAATGCGGTTCTTTTTCCATCAACATGACAACATTCGTCTCATAGTAAACGATAGTGCACGTGAAACTGTGCGAGCAGTGACATCATTCTGGCGACGTGCTGGAATACCAACTACAGCCGAAAAGCGTGCTATCGAACGGCTGAAGACTATCTTCAATGAGTGGACGAGTCTCAGGAAGAACGGCAAACGTGGCGGGGCGTTTCATAACCAGAGAGAGGAGAAATTCTGGATGAAGTTAAGACCTTCGATATCAATCACCAAGATGCTTAAAACGTATCACCATCAGTGAGGACAAAGAATTCCTACGACAGCAACTCGGAGATGGAAGAAACTGCACTATGGGTGGAATTGACATGAATTGGTATATAGAAGGTAGACGACGCGTCGATCGACTCAAAATAGGAGATGTACCGGCGAGAAGAATTCATTGCAAAAAAGGCAAAAGTAGAGGTGGAAATCCCAGCTTGTAACTCTAAATCCGACACAAGTAGTGATTCTTCCGATGAAAGCAAAAGTAGAGGTGGAAATCCCAGCTTGTAACTCTAAATCCGACACATCAAGTAGTGATTCTTCCGATGAAAGATACTTTCCTGTTATGTTTGTACATAAATCCTCTCGTCTAAGACCACAAAACATCGTAACAAAAGATGTGGCAGCAGCACTTGATCGTACCAAAATTTCCGATCGTAAAAGCTGCTTTTGCATTAACAGATGTGGTTAAGAGACTAGGTCATAACCCAGAAAATATATCATTGAATCGATGGAGTGTTAGACGTAGCCGTGCAAAATTTCAGAATGCAAGCATGGAAGAAATCAAGGATGACTTCAACCCTGATGTACGAATGACAGTTCATTGGGATTCCAAACTTTAATCAGACATGTCTGGAAAGAAGGAAATGCAGGAGCGGCTTACAATTCTCGTGTCGACTACTGAGTCAGAACAACTCCTTGGTGTTCCATCGGTAGGAAGAGCCACCGGTGAAAACATGTCCAAAGCAATCGTTGCAGGGCTTCATGACAGGAGACTGACGAATAACGTACGTGCCATGTCTTTTAACACTGCTGCCAGCAATACTGGGCGTCAAAGAGGCGCTGCGCCTCTCCTTGAGGCTCATCTTGGTCGCAACTTGCTTTGCCTGGCATGTAGACATCACATATCGACATCGTTTTGTCAAACTATCCTATCTCAAAAAATGACATTTCGAGAAATCGGCGTTTAAAGTTTTTCTTTAGCTTTACCTTTTGTTTCTGAAAAAGCTATTGTAACTAGAGACTTGAAATATTAGGATGTTTATACTGACATTACTAACTATGGAAAATGACCAAAGACCATTACAAACACCTTTTCAAAGGCTGAATATCTTGACATCGGATAGTTTGACAAAACGTTAAATACATTAAGCTTGAGATGGGATAGTTTGACATTTGGACGAATTAGCTTATGCTATAAAATCAATAAATTAGACATTAAATGAATCATCTCAACGTGACAAATCAGAAAATCAAAACGATTTTGCAATTTGAAGTCAACTTAATTGTCAAATCGAAGTTCAAAGGTTCTGGAGAATTCTGATGGAGAATTCTGTTGAACCTCTTGTCCATAAGTAGTGAACACTGCAGCTATGGTAGTTTTGATGATGTAAACGTAGATACTATAGGCTACTTCGTTGGATATGAATTGATTGTCCGCTTTGATTTAATGAATGGTGATAATTGTTGAACATCGCTAATGGTCATAGCCATCGGGTAGAATGATAAATATAGTTAAATTATATACAAATACGCTTACGGGTACTTGGGTGTGACACAATCAAAAATTGATCTACAGGTACATCCGGTCGGCTCCTAGGCTATACGTTGTACTGTGCGTATAATTAATTGCAAATGATGTAGTGCAGTTTTACATGAATGCCCGCTAAACCATAAGCCCAATTATTGTATCGATCTCAAGTATTGCCCATTCAATGCAATAATTCCGACAAAACAATACAAAGTACAATAAATGAGCTCTGATTAATCAATATGTTTGAAAGGCATTCAGTTCTCATCATACATACATGTATATTTCAAACAAATAAAAACTTTTTAACGATTATCAAACTTTGGAAAGATTATCAAACAGCTGAAATTCACAAGGCTTCAAAAAAGATTCTTATGCTTCGGAAATGTCGGGGTCCTCAAGTTTATCAATCTTGCACTCAGAGGTGATGATTTGATCATAGAAGTCTCTGTACAAATCCGGAATTGCTCCCTTTCTCACCAAATCATCCAAGTCTTTTTTCTTTTGAGACGAAATTCCGGGTGGTACTTCAAATGCTGGTTTCAACTCGGCAATGTTTCTGCTCTTTGATCGCAATTTGTTGAACTTCATTGCCATGAACTCAGCATCAGTTGAATATTTGAATTGCATTAGGGTCATTCCACGCCACTTCAACCAAACCGTGTGGCTGACTTTCTCGAAATCCGATGAAACTCACATATTATCTTTTACTGGGTATAACTACATGATTCCTGAAATATTTCCGCTCAATTATACCTTAAAGTACATTTAAGTCACCTTTTAAGTTGAGATAAATCGCCAATTTTGACAAATTTAAGGAAAACCAAGTAAATTTCCAAAGTCTGTTGTTCTGGTCTCATTGCGAAACAGATGTTCAAATTTTGACTGATGATCATTCAAGATCTATATTATATGTATGATCTATCGGAGTTTTCAAAATAGTATAGGGAAATTTTTTACATGACCTTGAATATTCATAATATTTTGAACAAAAATCAAAAAAATGCATTTCTTTGAAAAATTCTAGAAAATTCTAGAACATTCTATAATTTAATCGGCTGCACATATCAACTATTCTGTCCTTAGACATGCGTAGAAAAATTGTTTGAAAAATCCATGTAGCATAGATATGCCATTTTTACCTTGTTAAAGTTGGCTTAGTTTTGAAATCTGCACATCTTTGACCAATTCCTGCCAATTTCTCTACAACCAAAATTTGATTTTTTATGATTGATCAGTAACAACTGGGAATCAATAATAAGTATGTAAAAAATCATAACCCGTTTTTGATTAGAAGATGAGTAATTTTGAATTTAAAATGTACTTAAAATATTTTGCTACTTAATAAGGGTAATAAGTAGTGCTGAACTACTATATTAGCATTACAAGGTTTTCTACAGATTTTAGGTGAAATTATTTAAACTAGTATTAACTAGTATTTCTTGTGATAAAATTACCGCATTATGGCAAGTAAACATTTCTATTCAGAACATACACAAGGCTAAAACATCGAATTGACATAACTTCAAATACACGTCTATATATAGCAATAGAAACACAACGAAAATATACAGCTAGTGGATGATGAAATGAGTACTCTCCAAAATCAATTCTATGTAGAACAAAGTTTGATATCTATACACATATTTTTAGGAGTTATATTGGAGAAGAGCTACTGGGGCAGGTGAGGGTAACGGTGGCAGACTCAATTATTTCTTGCGCAATTTTGTTTTCAATTATTCTTGATTAATGATTATTGAAGAGATAATCCTTGATTTGATCAGTAAAAATTTTATGTTGTCGAGGAATTGTTATATCATTATGCAATGACCAATTTCAAACCTGCCAAAGTTCCCTTACTACAAAAGTAGGTCCATTGTTGTGCACTAAACTATTTTGTACATTCCTCTTGAATTAACCAAGAGTGGTTCCTGGATTTTTCTAACAATGTCTATCAGAGGGTATCGATGAATGTCCGGAGAATCGGGATAACGGAAGTACTGAGGGCCTGCTTTCGATAAAGTTTTAATTGTCGCAATATTGCCTTCAATTTTCAAAATTTGGCCCGGGAATTCTTCACCAAAATGAGACAATTACCCAGTCGTTTGGTTCCAAATTGACAACTTCGTCGAAATCTTGCTGTACAATGTCACTAAAAAATAAGAAGAATGCGTATATAGGCGTTATTAGATAAGAACAAGATTTTTGAGCATGACATACCGGTAATCTCAATTCATTTGCAAAATAGATAACGTGAAATAAATAATACCATATGCGGTGTACTAAGACGGTAATTCAGATATACGGTAATTTCAATATATGCATGTCAACTACGTACTTACTCACCTTTCAGTACCTTCGGATAAATTGTGCACGGTTCCTGTCTTGTCTGAACTTAATCGAAATGCTTTGACAGATGTTTCTGACCTCATCTTTCATCTATCACCTTCGGGTATCTTGGATACCTGGTTCTTTTCGATACTGTCCGGTATACCGAGAATGCCCTTTTCTTGAAGTAGTTCTTTTGATTTTCTTGCTACATATTGTGTAACACCAAAGATGTTCATTATATCCTGGTGTGTGTAATAATCCAGAACGAGTGTTAACAACTGAATCTTATTTTGTGTGCTGTCAGTTGAGTTAATCTTCATTTGTAGGCTGGTAATTAACTTTTCAATAAATGTGTTCTCTTTTGTGACGTTCGTGGATGACTGTTCACTAGTATCTGCAATTTTGAGGATTTTATCCTTAACTTCCTCAGCTTTTGATGTGATTTTATATTGAAGTTGTTGTCCTGACAATCTGCGTTTTCGAATTGGCGAAATTTCACATGTATCGAGCACTTGATTAATTCTGACTAGATTTTCATCTACAACATTTCCGGGTTTGTAAGACTCATGCTGATTTCCAGTAGTACCGTTACTGCTTCCTGATTCACTAGTTTTCAAAGCCTTCAAACAATTGTAGCATTTTTTCTTGCCCGGTATCAATTGCTGAAATTGTTCGTGGTGTGCCATAGTAATAGTTGTTAAATTGGTCCTGACTGATTTCCGATGTTTTCTCAGTATGTTGCAACAATTAACTATACGCGAAGAGTAGTAAGTATCATATTGCATCATATGGTGAGTACACAAATCATGGTCGCTAGGTATTCTTTCTCATTGCCAGTCCGCAAAGAAATTATTTCTTTCAAATTATCATGTAATAGTTCAATTGAAGACACAGAGGTGTATGTCGTTTCATTGCATTTCAGCGATAGATGTTCACCGATTGAACACATTTCATCTACAATGAGACAGTAGCAACTAATAATTTATAATATGTATTTAGTAGAGCATACTTTAATTCATTTTCACACATGTCAACTGAACGGCTGTCTACATAGATATACATACATACACTATTTATTATGCTGATAATCGCAATAATTGTAATTCTATAAAGAGACTATAACGTTAAGATTTAATTAAAGTTTTTACTTAATTGCATTTTTGTGATCCAATTGTACTAATGTACCAAAACTCAAAAACAAATAATTTTTAAGATGGAAAGTCGAGTGTGTATACTAAGGCAAAATTTCTAAGCGCGACAGTTGATATTAGTGCAATATGAGGGTGTAGCTTAAATCATAACATTAAGAGGGTGTGAATATATCATAGTATTAGTTCAAGGTATAAGATTTCTACTTAGAGAAAAAATTACTACAGATAAGCCATATTCGACATATCGGCCTAAAAGTTCCCGGTGAAAATTTGCGTGTCATAGCCTTGCTTAAATCGTGAACGGCCTTGCTTAAATCTACCCTCGTAGAAAAAACCGTTTTGTAATCGCACTGTGATTGTTGTCACAAAAACGCGATATGCTTGAAATACTCGTATCTTCAAGTTTACGAGAATGTAATCAATTGATACGAATGATGAAATTTGTCTATTTCAATCACAAGAAATTTAACAATGAATTACTCAATATTTATATTGATACATTGATATGAATAAAGATACTTTAACTGATTAAAATATTTTACTATACGTGTTGAAAGCGGCATCTTACATGAGAATTCTTATTCATATGAAATTCTTGAACAATGTTACTGTTAAGATCACTTACGGGTTACAGCGTTTGAAATCCTCCGCCCGGCTTGTAGGATCAAAGAAGAACGAATGATTGATTACGTACGTGATGATTAGGTACGTGATTGATTACTATATTGTTAAATAATAAATTACAATAAATTGGTGCTTTTTGTAATATTATCATTAACATGTTCGATATTCGCATTAGATTAAATGAAAAAGTGCAATTAGTTAGAAATTGTCACTATTAAAAATGCATTACATTTGAGAATATACATATATACATTCATAATTTTTTGATAGTGTAATTAATTTCTACTTAATCATTTGCGCTTACCTTTGAAAAGCTTCGGAAGGCCTTGCAATACTTGAGGCAGGATAGTGGACTCATCGCTTAAAGCTGGTCAATTTTGGAAAGCAGAATTTTGCAAGTGTTGCCGGTGAAGCTGCCGCCATGAGTGAGCTCTCGCTGTACTTGGCATGCTTCCAGCCAGGACACAGCTCCACTCCACTCAGCTGCTAATCCTTTGTATATGGAATTGACCGTTCCAGTGAAGAGGTGCAGTTCCGGTGGTGGGACAACGCGGATGACTGGAACGGATTTGTCTTCTTTGGACACAATTGATGGATGCACGACATTCTCGAACATCTTTGCGTTCTTTCGAACGGCACCTTTGTCGTAATAATTCCAGAAGCTTGTTTCCAATGTCTCTAGTGTTCTGGTAGCACCCAACTGGTTCAGATGGTCTCTGCTTGCGGAGCACCAGCAACAGGGATGTCTGGATCCATGAGCCACTATGCCAAGGAGAAGGTTTCACAATTTGAGATCAGTCGATATGGTGAAGTCGGTACTGATTCGATGAAGTTCGAAGGAAATCCATAACTTTCGAAGGTTTGGATAATTCTCCTGAACATTAGTTGCGATAGCAATAATTATGAGTTTCTTGACTCCTGAATCTTTGAAATATTTGTCCTTCCTAGTTGCAGTAAGAGGGAAAATGTTCAGACAAATCTTAAGGAATCCACCCCCTCCATCCAATCCGACTTTAAACGAGGACTTCCTCTGTTTGATGTCGCCTTTTTTCCTTCACTTGTTGAATCAATTTATCTACATCTCGACAAAGTAATGTCCACCTCGGCGTTTTCTCGATAATCACGTTTTTCTCCATTCGAACGAAATCAATATTTACGACTTGAAAAAGGTCATCAAGTTGATGATTCATTTCGAAGAGTTTTTCTTTCAACTTACTCTCGACGGAAAGCTTTGTCGAAGCTCCTGATCTCACATGAGCTTCAAGTTTTAAAGTCTTTCGGTCGCTTTAACTCAAAGAAAGTCTGATATCATTCATGTCACTCGACGACAGAATCTGAGTCTTCTTCGCAGATGAGTTTGATTCTGGAAAAACAGCAATTCGTAACGGATGACCGCCGCCATATTTTGCCAGCTGTACCTCACTTTCGCCGTTATTCGATTTATTCGTTATCACCGCAGATGCCAACTGTTTTGTTTCTATTGGATGGGCCGACCAAATCCTTGAAATTTGAATAAAGGTTCGTTGTTGTACAGTGATGAGGTTTGCCAGGACCGATAATTGATAAACAAATGTTGCACAACTTTATACACTTCTTCTCGCGGACAGCAACGTTTGTTCGAGGTCTACCAGGTGACCCTTTGACCTTGCCACCAACCAAGTTGGTGATGGTGCATCTTGCTCGTTGACATACGAGGCATTCGCATTTTCGTTGAGATTTTGATCTCGTTTGGTAGAATGAACTGATTTGCGAATGATCAAACGACTTAACGTCTCGAGTGAAAATTCCTTTGCTATATTCCGCCAAGACAATTCTGCAGGTCCCACAAATCACAGTTGGTAGTCGGTCGTCGTTTTTATCATAACCAGTGATCAAATATTCCTGTATCAAGGAATGCAGATTTTCAGTGAGTGGTCGAATGTCTTTAGATTTTTCAAAACAAATGATGCACAAGAGGCTGCGGCACTCATCATGTGTTCGTGCGACGTGAGGCATTATCATGCAGAATAACGTAAACCTTCCAAACGTTCTACTTTTGTTAAATCAGTGCACATTTAAAATTTTGAAATTGAAGTCGAATGGATATCATGGTTAATCAATACATAAGTCTATCTTTACCATGAAGAGCCTTTATATAAACCGAGCCGAGTTTTATATCTATATGTACCATAGCTAGTTAATGAAACCCAATATAATTCAAAGGAAACGATCTATCACGTAATCACCAACCGAAATGTTAACAATATCGAAATAGGATCATGGAGATGAATATGTACAAGACATTTCCATTTCTAACACAGAAAGTTTGAAATAAATGGACAAACAGTGTGTTACATTCTTGATACCAGCTGATTTGAAATTGAAAGCAGTTTATATTTTTTGAAGTAAAATGGCTTGCAAGTGAAATGTTCAGTATCTCTATGATTTCCATGTATTACATATATAGCCTAATCAATCAATTAGTTGAAGTTTTTGTTTGAAACAAAATTATGTTCTAAAATCAAAAAAATATATTATTAACCTATAAATACTACTTATAAGCATGCTATATATATAGCCGATTTCATACACAAATATTATCCTTTGTCAATATTATTTCGGTACATTTGTCTTTTGAAAATTTAGTGAAAATCATATTTGTAGCAAGTAATTGTGTCTTGAACTTACGATATCAGCTCACTTCGTACCTGAAATATCATATGATATTTAAATAGGCCTAGCAAAAAAAGCCCCCGATGAAATATTTTAAATCAGGCATTTTCTCACTTCACATGACCCATATATCAAAATGCATGATTCAAATTTGATGGACAATTTTTTTGGCAAAATTTTTTTTCCGACGCACCGTGAGAATTGTGTCGGATGTGTCTGACAGTGACGTCGACGCTGCTGAAGATGATCTGCCAGCAATTTCTTCAACCTCAATGGTGTCCATGGATGAGTTGCCGGAGTCTGAGGAGCAGCACGTGCTATTGGAAAAGCCTAAGCCTGCTCCTTCACGACGAGTTCAACATCGCGACTCGATCCGAGACGGAACCCTTACTCAGCGGAAATCAAACAGTGATGATACTATGAAATGTCGATGTACCAAAGAAAGATGTTGTCACGAATTACCAAAGCCATTCAGAGCTCGATGGAATTTTGAGTGTTACCGAGTGTCTGATGTCGACAGAGAAAGAATTTTTCAATCGTTCTGGAATATGCATGATATAACTCAAAAGCGTGAATTCTTGTTACGTCACAGTACCAAAATTGATAATAGTTGCAATGAAAAGACAAGGTCTTCCTTCCACTTCTCTTTAAGCGTTGATGAAAATGTCCAGATACATGTATGCAGATCATTTTTTCTAGCCACATTGGACATTAGTGAGCAGATGGTGAAGACAGCATGGAAAAAGCTGGAGAAAAATGGTGTTGTAGAAAAGGAGAAGCGGGGTGGCCTTAGATTTGATAAGGCTGCCGATTCGGTCGAAAAACGATCGTTAGTGACAAAATTCCTAAATGCAGTCCCAAAAGTCGTCGGTCACTACCAACGATCGACGATCAATCCGTCAACATTGTACATAGAAGGAGTCAAAACTTTGGCAGAATTGTATCGTCGCTTCGAGGAATGGCTTCTTGCGAATAATCACAGCGACCAGACACCATCATTTACCCTTTTTCGATCTGTGTTTGAAGAAAATCAGGTGAGACTTCATGTTCCTATGAAAGATGTATGTATAGTTTGCCACAATTTGAGAGAAAAAGCAGATCAATCATCTGAGGAAGAAGCATGCTTTCTCGAGCATGTGAATGAAAAAGATGCTGTTCGAGTTGTGCGGGCTGCAGCCATGGACCTTCAGAGGTCATGTGAGCCTGTAGTTTACTTGAACTTCGACATGCAATCAGTCAAGCAGCTTCCATTGTCGAGTAAGTCAATCTTTTTCTACAAAAGAAAACTGAACGTGTACAATTTCACTGTTGTGCAGCCTATCTCCAATGATGTGTCCTGCCATATCTGGCACGAGGGGATTGGAAAGAAGGGCACAAATGAAATCTGCACTTTTTTGTATGACGACCTTCGAAAAATTAATTCCCTACTAGACGAAAGCACCCAAATTGTCATGACGTCCGATTCATGCGGCGGCCAGAACAGAAATTCCATTATGGTAGCGATGATGAGCCACGCCGTTGAAAATCTACCGAATATTCAATCCATTGATTTAGTTTTCTATGTTTCTGGCCATTCCCAGCAAGACAGCGATAATGTTCACAGTGTTATCCAAAGAGCTCTAGCCGAAGAGCTGTTTACCATGTCAGACTTTGCAACCTGTGTTCGTAACTCGAGACGTGACGGCAAGAAATACGAAATCCTTATTCATTCAACTGGAGAAATCCAGGATTTCAAGGGACTACGAGAGGCAATGATCTCTAACATCTCCGAGACAACAAATGGATCAAAAATTGTTTGAAAAAACATCCGACAGGATCGCATTAGCAAGACTGATCCAAAGCTAATGGGTCATTCCACGCCACTTCAACCAAACCGTGTGGCTGACTTTCTCGAAATCCGATGAAACTCACATATTATCTTTTACTGGGTATAACTACATGATTCCTGAAATATTTCCGCTCAATTATACCTTAAAGTACATTTAAGTCACCTTTTAAGTTGAGATAAATCGCCAATTTTGACAAATTTAAGGAAAACCAAGTAAATTTCCAAAGTCTGTTGTTCTGGTCTCATTGCGAAACAGATGTTCAAATTTTGACTGATGATCATTCAAGATCTATATTATATGTATGATCTATCGGAGTTTTCAAAATAGTATAGAGAAATTTTTTACATGACCTTGAATATTCATAATATTTTGAACAAAAATCAAAAAAATGCATTTCTTTGAAAAATTCTAGAAAATTCTAGAACATTCTATAATTTAATCGGCTGCACATATCAACTATTCTGTCCTTAGACATGCGTAGAAAAATTGTTTGAAAAATCCATGTAGCATAGATATGCCATTTTTACCTTGTTAAAGTTGGCTTAGTTTTGAAATCTGCACATCTTTGACCAATTCCTGCCAATTTCTCTACAACCAAAATTTGATTTTTTATGATTGATCAGTAACAACTGGGAATCAATAATAAGTATGTAAAAAATCATAACCCGTTTTTGATTAGAAGATGAGTAATTTTGAATTTAAAATGTACTTAAAATATTTTGCTACTTAATAAGGGTAATAAGTAGTGCTGAACTACTATATTAGCATTACAAGGTTTTCTACAGATTTTAGGTGAAATTATTTAAACTAGTATTAACTAGTATTTCTTGTGATAAAACTACCGCGTAACTAGTATTGAATTACTTAATTGAAATTAAGTATTTACACTTTATTAAGTTTCCCGTTCAAGCACACTTATATAGATACATGTAAGCTATGTGCATCATAAAGATTTTCATGAATTTCTGAACCGTGCCCAATTTATTTTTGGTCTCTATTGACTAGAGCAAAATGATGCTAAGTTAAGTTCCCGTTCTGAAACTTAATGATTTTGGCTATTGTTATTTAAATTACATAACGACCAAGCACTATCAATGAACGAGTTAATTTTCGGACGATGGGTAGCGTTATCCCCTGTGTGATATATCCCTTCTGTGTGATGTCACACTTTCAAGTGACATCCCAGGTGTATTGGGAGAGGTTTTATTTTAGAGAATTATCAGCTAATGTGATGATTTGTAGGCTGGGTGTGTGACATCCTATCCCCCGTTTCGCTTGGACGGTCGGAAGTTCCAGGCTTCCACGCAGCAGCAAGAAATTTAGGGAAGTCCGCTATCATGTTTAACTCCTACATCAATGCAAGGTCCACCAGCGAATCGATCGTGTTTTGGTTATGTACGTGATTACGTGGTTTCAAGGTACCTAAGACGATTTTCGGGTAAGAAATGTAGCCTAAAGCAGTTTTGTTCAAAGTCGATGCTATTTCTTAGAGCTTCATTCATTTGTAATTTAAAGTATTCAATTCGTCAAGTGACTGATTCATCGACCAATGACGCCAATGTTTGGCATTGATTTTTTGCAATCCTATTCATAGCTCGTGTGCACTCGTGTGATGAGAAAATGAGAACAATGGAGAAGTTAGCGCTGATTGAGGTCATAGCCATAGATATCTCATGTACAGATGATTCTTAGACTAAAATCTTATACTGTATTAGCTATTCTGAGAACGGTGCAAAGCGAGCAAACTCGATGGAACAGCTAACAATGGATTGTTATTTGCCATACATTCAATTCTCAACTACCTAATTTTAAAAAATTCAATAGGACTTAACTTATTTTAAATAGAACTTGATTTATTTTAGATAGAACTCTATTCATTTTGAATAGAACTTGACTTATTTTAAATAGAATTTAAAAAGGTGTAGTCCCGAGGGGCAGAAAGATCAATTTTCCGTTGAACTTAATACAAGTTCAAGCATTGAATTCTGACTAACTAAATCATTGGCACCGCATTGAACGTACACAGTCAGTAAATTTAGATAGTGAGAAGTCGAACGATGTGAAGAATAATCCCATTTGACGAATTTATCACGGAGAAACAGTCAAAGATAGGCACTGTTCACATGTCAGATGTCCAGTCTTCAATTTGACAACGGCAGCTCGTCTGTTTCCTAATACAATTTTCCTTCCGCATTGCGCTTTCCTTATCATTGCATACAACGGCTGAGATAGAATCGCGTCACCTCTAGAGTAACAGTGACAGACGAATCCATCTCTATGATACCGGAATGGCATTCAACCATGGATGCGTGCCGTGATGGTTTCTGAAGAATTTCGCAAAGACAATAATGGCTATAATATTGTTATTGATGGCGGTTGAATGTAAGTCGTGAGCCAACAGATTGAGTTGGTGATTACTACATGACAGCATGAATCTCAATTATAAAAAAGCCAAAAAAACTTATTTTAAACACCGATTTAAAAGTGTAGTTCGGTCAATTTCAGAAACGAATTTTATTCCTGAGTATTGAAGCATTCAATCACTGCGACGATTTCCCATCACTGTCACACTCATCTGCTTGTTAGTTTGCCTACAAATTCATGATGACGTCACAGCGACCGATTCCTGCTGACTGAGAAACAGAGCGCCGTGCACTAGACAGGAGGTTCGCTGTGGTTGGCTGATGGAGGAACCCTGTAGTATGCAAGGAAGCAAATATCTGAATGGATCTAAGGTAGCTAGATTATTCTTGAATGAGATGGGATGTATCCGATGATAACAAAATGAAGCACATGTGGCTGATCACGATTCAACACACTCACGCCTACGAGAGGCAAAATACGACAAATAGGCCTAATTGTTTGCTGTATATTTGCTGTCAGATTCTGAAATGTACCTCTGCTGTATCAGAAATATAGGATGACTACAAGAAATATGCCGGTACTGCAAATCAACACAAAAAGTAATTATGTGGAACATTAAACGTTAGACGAACTGGAGCAGCTTGACTCTCATCATTATCTGAAGAGTCATGCATCACATGGCAACTATCGAAATCCATATCTATTTCTGAAGAAACGTGAAGTTCGTTTCGATAATAATTTGATAGCACCATCTCAATTTTGGCCCAACTTTCCTTCAGTTTTTGTAGAACACGTACGTCTTTTAAGTAGAGAAGTTTTAATTAATTTGCGTCCCATTTTCAAGCATGGTGCAGCCTCCTTGCTTAAGTGGAGTAAACAGGCATGGGATTGAACCAATTATAAAAAGCCGGATTTTTAAAGAGTAGCTGAATCAGCGGCGCATGGCGAGCGTTTAGCGAGCCTATAATTGCCGCGAGGCGGTAAAAAATTTTGAGGTTATAATTCCCCAGAAAGCCTAGAAATCGTCTAATTAAAAGGCTTGATATTTAACACAGGTCTTTACTTTTTAACTATTTATATGACTTAATATAATAATTAAAATACATGGGTATTAAAAACATGGGTATTTACACAATTTAGAATATGTTAAATCTACAAAAATCGAATCAAGTAAGAACCTACATAGATGAGCAGTAGAGATTCATAGTAGGTACGTAGGTACAAATGTATATGAAAAAATGGGTCTAGTTAGAAATCTTAGCACGCTTAGCAAGGGAAGAAGTGTGTTTCTTCAAGGCACGCTTCAGTATTTTAGAAGACATTTTCTTTGACGCAGCTTTTGACACTACATCTAATGAATGCAAGTTCAGAGTAGACTTCTTTTCATCCAGAATGCGACGACGATGTTCTTGTTCTTTTCGCCGATTTTGTGAAGCCAACCGAAAATTTCCACGGAGACTAGCATCGATGGCGTCATATGCTGGGTCTTTACGAGCGAAGTACTTGTAGGAAGGTTTAGATTGCGACTTCAAGCGATACCTAATGGTATGAAGGGCATCCAATGTAGCAATGTTCATTCTGCTACTCTGTGCATCCATGACATCATTCATTTCGCTGAATGTGGATTCAACTTTGGGGCCGTGGAAGCAGGTCAAAAGAGACAAGCTTGTCTTGCATAAAAGAGGTTATTTACCCGTTGCTGACAGGGACTTCCACCAAATATCAATACGCTGGCGTTTGCTATCAAAATCCGGAAGAGCATCCACATGAAATCGTCGAACTTCGAGGTCGAAAGAATCCTTCTGGTCTTCAGTGACCATCGTAGGTTCCAACGAAGAAATTTGCAACATCAGCTTTAAAGAAGCACTGTGACCAGCAGCTGACGGATCCAGAACAGACAAAACTTGCAAAGCAGTACTGTCAATGGGCATAGTCTTCTGCAGATATTGAGCGCATTCAATAAAGGCAGTCTCGACTTTACTGAAGAATGACTTGCGTAAATAGTCCTTCGATGATGAAACCAAAGATTTAGCCTTGTTGCCAATGAACCAGTCAGACTGAGGAAGCATGATACTTTTGTCAGAACAGTATAAAGTTGTCAGTTGTTTAATCGACACTGGTATGAATTGGGGCTTGATGAAATATGCTAGAAATTGTCGAAATAAGGAAACAATTTCATCATGCAAGACATGAATCATTGGAGCAGATGTTTGGAACAGTTTAATGAACGACTGCAAAGCAGGTAGCACTGATTCATAGATGTATAGTTTACTGAGATATGCTTTCCGTTGGATAAAAAGGAACTCCAAAATCTTCCTTTTCCTTTCCAGACCATCAGTCGTCATTTTTTTCGATGACAGAGCAGATTGGATTTCAGTGAGACGACTTTTGCACCCGTATGTACCAACGCGGAATAAGTACTATTCCACGAATAAATGACGGAATAAATAATTTCTCTTGTATCAACGTGGAATAATTAATCTCCGAATATATTTATTCTGACATTTTCCTCTATTCTGGAATATTGATTTTCTTTGTACCAGCGACGAATAGCGTTATGCATGGAATAAAACGCGTGTTTATTCGCTGAAATTTAGTCCTACCAGATAGGAAGTTTAAGCATGAGAATATAAAGCAAAGTGGTAAAGAAATCACGAGAACTTTTATCTTTGAAATGGATGGAATAGCGATTTTTGAAGATTATCTTCGATATGAAGCAATAGGATCGGTTCGAGCACATCGAGGTATTCCACGTACACGTTTGGATCCTTGGAAGATTTGTAATGACGAGGAATTTCGTCAGCGCTATCGATTTTCTAAGCCTGGTGTTGACTATATTTACTGTTTGATTCAGCCTTTCATCGAACATATTACTTCAAATAGGAACAGACCAGTGCCGGCGAAAGTTCAGTTGTTAATAACTTTGCGTTATTATGCTACTGGATCGTTTCAGTTAATCGTTTCAGTTCAGCGCTTTATCGTGAAGGAATGTTACTTCATCAGGATCGATGACATTTTCCCGGTTTTTCAAAAAGGGGAAAACATTTTGGGTAAGAATAGTTTCTCGGAAGTATTCTCCAGTCCACGACTGTCCTTGTTCTTTGATAACGGCCATCATTTTCTTCGCAGAAAAACATACAAAAAGTCCAATGCATTCTGGATGTGCAGAAACCTGTCGAAATCGTTCATGTTCTTCGATCAAATCGATGGATGTGGCCCAGACGCGATCATTTTGATGGTTTGTTTTCCTGCTAACGTAAATGAAAAATTCATCGCTGCACACGACATGGATAAAATCATCAATCGTCCAAAGCCTCAAGAAATTGCAGAACCAAACTCGATTCTCCCGCTGTTGTGGACTTTTGAAAGGTTTCTATATGACATGGAATAGCTTCATCTCTTGTGACTGCATATATCTTTGAACTGTTCGACGAGATGGGCTAGGCCTGTTATCTCTAGCTGTTGCTATTTGTTTCGTTAGCTGTCTGGTGCTTTTTCTTTGTCTTCCAGCGCTGAGACGGATTATCCTCTTCTCATGTTCGTTCAGCACCTCTCCAGACCGTCCAATGTTCTCCTTTCTCATCTCACAATCATATGGATCCCGATTCCAATTCTCTTTAACAAATGTTTCACTGCGACCAATTTTCTCAGCTGCCCATTGCCTTGTTATAAAATGGGCCCCTTCATCTTTGCTTTGCTTGAATGTTATTGCTCTTATTCTGTCGATAAACCGTCTTTGTTCCGTGTCTGCCATTCTTCACACCACATGTAAATTAATCAAAATCACTCGTTACAGCATAATCGATTGCAGAGTGTCATGAACAGATTTCAGTCAGACTATACGCTCATGGCACACAATGTCAGACAGCACGCGTGTTTTGCTTTTGACTTGGCGAATCACGTTATTCACTGCGGGCGCATCTTTGTGCGCCACCCCGTATAACGTACTTATATGTTCGTATATGATCTCATTAATATCATATGGTTGTCTGCTCCATGCAGGGCCATCCATTAATCAATTATGTTTTCATCTACTCCATCAAAGGTATCTAATAAATGCTGTAAATCGTCATAGACCTATGAAATTGACCCGTAAATATGCCTATATGAATTCCATATATGTTTGAAAAATGTATGTATTGACCTTACGCTCGTGCATACATGTATCTTAGACCAATTAGTTGGGGGCGCGAATCGCAGGGCGGAGCGCGAAAAATGCGAAATCGGCCAGTACGAACACTGAGTGCAACGAGCGATGCCAGGTTTCGGCATTTTCTTGAAAACATCTCTGGCCATACTGCCATCCGGTAATATTTCCTGAAGCCAGGCTTCCTTCCAGGCGTTTTTAATACCTTTGTCAATTTCCATTTTGTCTAGAATAACACACAAGTAGATAGATACCATGTAAACACGTAGTAATTACAAGACTACTAAAAATAAAACATACTTTTAAACTGTATAAACAAATAACACTAAAACATAGGTACCTATGTGATCAAAAAAAGAAAGACTAATCAATAATGTTCATATTAAAAATTAGGTACAATACATCAGAATAATAATAAAACTAGGTACAATGCAGAACTGAATTATTTTCAGAATATTAAACTTTGTACAATTGATCAAGACATTTTCTGTCATGACCCCCCCCCCCCCCAACACCCCCATTGCCAAAACGTGCTTATTTTGCTTATCAAACGAAATTATCAAAATGATTTCAAAAAGCCGGAAAAATCCCATGCCTGAGTAAAGGCTGTCTGATTTTACAATATTCTTTCAACATCGCTCTTTGTACATCTGTGATCTTTTATTTAATCATTTTATTTGAAGCTTTCAGAATATACTACACTGCCTCGTCGTTTTAATATGACCATTTTTAACATACATTCTTTTCTGTCTTTCGGAATCTTGTAGAAGGCAATTTTCTTAGGATCGTCCGTTTTGTTTGTGCACATGTATGCGCAGCATTGTCGCATTTTAGACATTTTGTATGTGTTCAGGAACATAAACAATTGACTTCCTGTCAGTGACTTCGGATCTCGCATTTCCTATAGTTCATTTTCTCCCTGTGTCTTGATCCTCTTGCGCCTAGCTGATTCGTCACCTAGAATGCTGACAGTGGCGCATCAGATCACTGGCACGTGTTACGTCATCTCGTCTCCTAAAGTTGATGATCGCGGCTAATTGAGGGATCTGAAGTACGTCAAAGTTCGCTAGGCTGACTACTATGCAAAGAAGAAGCCCTTGAGAAAAGGTTGAAAATTCGACCGAACTACACCTTTAAGCTTGTTTAAAACACCACTTGTTTTTTTGTCAACCCTGATTAGAAATGTAAAAAAGTGCTCTAAAAGGCAAGACAGTGGTGTCAAAAAAGTAGAAAGTTTGGAAGTGCTTTCACTCTTTGTTTTTCTTGATGAGCTGCCTCCCGCATGACGTCATCAACACTCAAAATATGCCACAGCTTTCTGATGACTGCAAATTTATAATTCTTTGAGATGAAATCTGATCCCTATTCTGCATTTGATGTCGTTATTTGCATGTCTGTCACGATCTTCCTCATGACTTATTTCAGATGAGTAAGGAGAGACATAAACTGGATTTCATGAAAGGAGATGAGATATTCAAAAACTCATGAGGTCAGTGAAATTTTGACGTTTCATCGAAGTGTTGTTGCTCGACGTTTTTTTCTTTACATTCAAGAGGCTATTTGATGAAGACTCATTTCTATGGATAGACAGGACCCGGAAAAAGTGGAGAAGGTGGGCACTTTTTTCTGTACCTTATGACTTATAATGAACATGACATGAATAAATCAATAACTTATGGACAAGGCGTTTACAGAATGTTTACATCAGTTATTTCAAGTGTCACGCTGTTCATGGCAAGCACTTTGGACACATTTAGAACTGTAAGTATGCGAAAGATGTTTTCACTAATTGATTATTCATACAATCATTTCTTGGTTGCATGGTAATAAGGTTTAGGGCCTATAATGGTGTGGTACATAATGATATTAGCCACATTTTCTTATTAATTCCTATCGCTCCAGACTTCATGGACACCCGGGATAAAGGATATTCTATTGTTGTATGTAGGCTTCATCTAATTTGTCATTCATCTGGTAACTGCAGCCCGATTTTTTTGCCGAATGGCCTAATGTAAAAGGAAATGACTTGTGAAATTAATGTACCGTATTATCTCCTACTTAAGCCGCACCATTTTGCAGCAAAACGTCTCAAAATTCTAACTTAAGCCGCAGGTGCGGCTTAAGTTCGATTATACTTTTCAAGAAAATTGTGTACAAATTCTTATCTCCATTATCTACCATAACTATGATCCCAAATTGATACCAAACTAATAATAAATTGAAAACGAATCTTCATATAAAAAACATGTATTATAGGTCTAAACAAAATGCATAAAATTACTGAGTCGAGCATATTATGAAAAACAAGAGTGGTTTGTGGAAATTCCCTCAAAAGCTCAAAAATTACTGTCGGATGTAAATTATTACTGGTCGTAAGTTGCTTTGAATTCTCAAACAATAACGTCATCGTCACTAATTTCGTCATCGGTATTGTTGTCACCTGAAATGTCCTCGCTGTCACTGATGTTGACTGATGTCATCAGAGCGTTTGTGCGAGCTTCGTTCAGAAGTCGTTTTGATTCTTCTCTTCGTAGACACGTGATTCGTTCATCTTCAGACCCTTCGAGATCGTTAGTCAGCCCGCACGATTTGTATGCCTCCTTGACCATGTCATTGCTTATTTTTTCCCACGCAGCGATGACCCACTGCACTAACTGTCGACGAGACGGTGCGCGGAGGTTGCCACTGGGTGTTTTGGTCTGCTGAGTGTCGTCGGCGATCCACTCAGAATAGAAATCGACGATATGTTGCTTGAATGGTCGATTCAGAACAACATCAGCCACCTGTATCTTTCCAGTACATCCAGACGGAATAATGGCGGGAATTATCTTCTTTTGCTTCATCACAGCTTTAGTCTGAGTTGTCGTGTGGCAACGAAATGCGTCCCACGCTAACAGTTTCTTGGAGGAGCCAAGTCCGAAGATCCTGTGAAGGTATTCGATTGTGGCTTCTTGATCCATCCAACCTGACTTCGTCGACAAGATGTGTGCCTGACCCCTGAAGTCTTGAGACAACAGTCGTACGTCACGGACAGCACCTTTGAATACGATAAGCGGCTTATACTTTGTGCCATCTCCAGCTGCCGTAAGACACACAGTGACGCAAGCCTTCTCATGACCAGTGGTTCGGATACTAACGAGTAGTGAAAACTGTGCCCTACTTGCGACGGATAGGTACATGGATAGGTACATGTAAAATTTAGTGTTATCAATAGGAACATGGATAGGTACATGGATAGGTACATGTATAATTTAGTTATCGATAGGTACATGGATAGGTACATGTATAATTTAGTTATCGATAGGCACATGGATAGGTACATGTATAATTCGGTGTTATGAATAGGAACTTGTATGAGATCTGTTTTACTGGATAGGTACATGTGTTTGGTACACTCAGTTGAGTACACTGTGTTTCGGAACGTCTATGATCGAACTTGTGTGGTTTGGTTCTGAGCACTTGGGTACGTACCGATAGACGTCCGTTGTTTGATTTTGAATGGGTTTGCTCAATTGCGACTATTGTGACTATTGCAACCATTGTAATCAAGATGACACATTGATTTTCCTTTTACGTAGACAAACTATGCTATAAATATGAGTTAGTTTTTTGATGACATACATAATGATGACTAGTATCCCAACGTCGTGGGTTGTCGCAAGAGACCTTGGATATTCGTTCAAAGCCATAGAAACTGTAACAAATCTCAGTGAAAATATCAACGCTGGTGATTTAGTTGATCGACTAATGGATCTAGATGAGCATGCCATGAATCACAATTTGGATCGTAGGTGGATAGAGGATTTCTCCATGCTACACTGCAATGATAGTGAAATTAGGAGGATCAAATTGGAACGATATGGAAAGAAGGAGACATCTGACAGTGTTTTAATAAAAAGTTCTCCCAATAAAAGTGACTTCAGAAGGAAATTAGAACAAGAGACATTTAAATTATTATGTGAACGGAACTGCGTTAAATGTTTTAAACAGGAACGATCCCTTCTCTTTTTGCCATGTTCTCATAGCGTTATGTGTTCTACATGTTTTGTACCCCTTGAAACTTCATCTTGTCCCCTTTGTGATGAAGAAATATCTTCAACAGTCACTGTATATCGTGCATGATGAGTCATCATGCAGGTCTGTGATTGGTCACTATTGTGTCTTTGTGTGACTTTTCTATATAAGGAGGACATTGTACCGTTCTATTTCAAGCATAATTTGAGGCTAATACAATGTCAATCAGCATGTCGTTCACTACCAACATTCCCATTTCAATAATTTACCGAAGTCAACTCTTCACTGGCAATATATTTTATTCTGCCGTGAATATAACTGGCTATAAAGCGGATTTGGTGGATCTGATGGAGGAAATAGTGAAGTATTTCCGCTGCGGAGGGGACGTTGTGGTGCAGAGAATGCTAATGAGAGTCGTGAACAACGCTCTTACACGAGTTGCAAGATTTTGGCTCAATGAAGTATTTCGCCCACTAGCTCAAACGGAGATTGTACCGGAATACTCTCGCTGTTGGTGCACCAGTATCCAACGGAAACTCAACACATGTCTCCATGACATTATCACCTCCACTACTATGACGAGAAGGGTGACAAATGCAAACTGGACTTGTTCAGTGGACCGCCATCAGTAAGCATCAATGTGGCTGCTCAAGGACATTCTGAGGTAATCAGTTTGCGGGCATACTATGCCAATATTTTAAAGACTTTCCATTCAAAGCCCTGCTGTATGTGCTGTCCAATTTCAAAACATCTAATGAAAGACATTGAGCAGCTCATAACTGCTACAAATCAGACTCTAGCCGATGTGAGTGTATATCATTTCCCTCTACAACTTGTTAAGTGTTTTATGTAATTTTATAAGTACCAACAACAAACTCTGTGTGAATGCTTGTAAACTTTTGTATATAATGTTGTAAGTACTAAGCAAAAATTGTAATTGTATTATCTATTTCCATATTAGAATAAAAATGTCTGTAAAACGGAAGGCATCTTCTCGTCAATCGAAACGGTCCTTCAAACCTTCAAGTCAGTTAAAAAAGTCGTTGCGAAAGTTA
>CAJQUW010007347.1:0-67944 GCA_907163375.1 Prostheceraeus crozeri | reverse complement strand
TGCGGTGAACTGACTTTAGAAGCATGCCCATTTCTAAATAGAATTTTAGTATGCAGAAGTGTACGAGATAATTTTTCTTATCATATTGGGTGAGTAAAAGTTTGCGGCATGGTTTGTACCTTGGCTGTCCACACTCTGTTAAGTTATTATGAAATTGTGACATGAATGGTGAAAACATATCTTCAGTCACTTCACCAGATTCAGGTGTGAGTGGGAAATCAGCAGTTTTATTTTTAATGCTATTTGGATAAATCAAATCCACTTCAAAATAATATCCCCAATCACCTTCATCCGGAATCTTCAGTATGTATGAAGGGTTGGAGTAATACTCAAGCTCATCTTGATTTAACCAACTAAACTCGGAATGAGGTAGTGGTTTAGACAGTGAACTGCCATATAAATTATTTTGGTCATAGTACTTTAGGTGGATATGATCATCACCTACTGTTTCAGATTTTATATGATGTTTATCTACAAATGTAATACCACCGCGTATTCCGCGCTCAAATATATTATACATCTCCGGGTCTTGTAAGAGATGAATGGTCTCACCAGTCATTTTAAAGGCTGATTTAAAGGACATGGCTGGTAGATTGACAAAGTGGACAGGATCTAATTTGTCTTCTTCTAATGCCACTCGTCGAAATTCCTGAAAGACATCAGCCACAAAATGACATCTAATTCTAAGTAAGCGATCATATAATCGCCAAACGTTTTACATTCAAATTTTAACCTTGCCTCTTGAGCATGTTCATAATCTTCTACTGGACAATATTCACCCGTCAAATCGTTTTGGAATTTGTCAATGGAAGGAATGGTTGTTTCATTTAGTTTAGACATTGAGCTAAAATACGCATAAGGAAAGACTCCTTTGCGAGTGATTATTTCATCCGTTATGTTTGGATAGTGTTTCTTCAAAGTTTGACTATGGGGAAGAAACTTGAGATTACGAACGAGAGAAGCTAGTGACGCTGACATGAATTGGAATGAATCTAAAAATTTTATTTCGAAGAAGACTGTCTTATTTTCTTTAGTTTTATCTACTGGTACTTTTGCTGTCATTGCCATGAATTTTTCTCTCGTTTGTGCTATTACATTAAACTGCCACGATTTCATCTGCTCAACCCTCCTTTTATGAGCATATGACTGTCATAGCCCTTAAAGTTATGAAAAATGACGGGTAGTACACGACGTCTCAACCTAAGTGAAAAGTTACATTTGGAGCAGAGTGCGTTTCTAAATTTACCATGATGTGATCATGATCACGCACTTTCTTAATTTTATCGTCATCAAACGTTTTATACATTTAGGACAGATGTGCAACTTTTCACATTTTTGTTTGTCTCATCTGACATATTTAGTGACTTACGCTGCAATTTGGAATCATATGATTGTTGAAATTTAGCAGCTTTATCGAGAAATTCTAGAATTTTTGATATGCAATCTTCTCCTTTCCAAGTATGCATTTTGTTTTGTATATTCCTAAAGTGGTCATGCCATACTTCATAGCAGGATATGGCTGCTGGCTTGTGATGATATCATCAATGTAGCATTCTATGTCTGCGTAAATGACACGCAGGGGACTTAATTCGTCACCATTATCCCTATGTGAAAATATTTTATCTTTGGGCATGCGTTCCATTTGTAATTTACCTCGCTTGCACCATTCATAGTGAGTTTCAAATTTATCTTTACTCCAAAAGGAGCGGATGCAGCGGTCGCATACAAAATGTTCACCTCTCTTAGAGTGCCCCAAGCGAGTGTACAAGCGAGAGATTTTGGGAATACCACAGTAGTGCCATTCCTCGCTATCATCTTGTTTTACTAATAAGAGGTTGACTACACGTTCATAACAAGTTGAACGTGAATTATAGCGGGGACCCTTCAACCCCTTCTCCCACACGTGAACGACAATTTTAATCTTATTATGTTTTTCGAACGTTTCTACATCTTTGATTTTCATGTTGTTACTATCACAACCTTCAAAGTCTAGTTCATCCTCCCACTGTCTATAGCTATAGGTGCGATCTCGGTGCGCGTTGATATCATTATAGTGAAGGATGGATAGGACTGCATATTTGAAACACTGTGATTTACAATCGACATTGATGACAGCTTTCTTATTATACTACGTTTTTGGTAGTTTAAATGTACCTCGAGCTGCATGACTTTCTAATAGTGAAATTTTGAATATGGCTGAGTCCACACCATCAAAAATGAGAGCGCTGTCGCGTTGATTGAATTTATCTACATTTGATTTTAAACATTGAATGTGAAAATTTAGCCAAGACTCGCAGTCTACAACTTCGGTTGCGGAAGAGGAAGGAACATGAAACTGTATTCTCTCCGTCACTTGACCCGTTTGAAAATCTATCTTAATATATTTTAGTTTAAGGTAGATGAGCGCCTTCATTCTAAAATTGTCTAAATTGTTGAAGAGCGCTTCGATAATGTTAGAATTTTGAAGGAGCCACTCAGGAAAATCTACTATTTGAGTATTGGACTCCATGCAATAGTCGCGTACTAAATTATTATGTGAAACATTAATGAGGGAGATGGTAGAGGTACCGTTGGTGTAGTGATCATTTGCATGCGTGTGTTGAAGTCTGTGCGAAGATCGCTGAAAGTGACTATCAAAAGAAAGAGGGCACAAATCGCAAGGAAAGGAGATGTCATCGTCAGAATCAACTTCACCTCCGGAGATTGACGCCGCTTTGCGTTGACACACACGTTGTTTGATGTGTCGAAGGAGACTGTGCTTCCTTGTAAACATATGTCCGCAGTCGGCACATTCCCACTCGTTGGCTTGTCGCGAGAGTCCTGAGCTGGAACTCACATCACCTGAAAGAGAAATCATTCTATCATCTCTGTTCAAGTCTCAGTGTATTGTTACAACCTACTTTGACTCAACAACTCTAAACTTTCCTCGAGAAGGGAGGGCGTTGGTGATGAAGTTGATGCCTGAAATTGAGGAAGATGCTGTTAGCCACACGTTTGAGGGAGATGAGTGAAGAAATTTTCAACTTACCATTTCAACGAAATCGAGTTTAAGGTTGATACTTCAACAAGATAGAGACTTCACGAGAGAGCAGTTCACTTGTACGCCAGAGAACACTTCACTTATATGTCACAAAGACAGAGTGAAATGACACGAATGTCACTTTACATATATACTTTCGTATCTATCATTCATTGGCTGTTCATTCTGATTGGTTGCTTGTTGATACTTAAGAATTAGAAAACATTTCAAAGTTATTATTCACAGTCAACATGACAAGCCCTCCGACAACACCAAACACAAAATTCTCTTCTCCATCCTCAACACCAAAGGCGCTCGTTGCACCAAACGCTCCAACGAAGGGGAAGGTGGAGAAAATATACCAACTGGACAATATCAGAAAGTTGTCATTACCAGCGGACGATGAAGAGGAGAGTGTATGTGAGAAGGAGTGTCCCGACTTAACAGGCGTGAGGTGGAATCACCAGCACGAAATTCCTCCACCAATTATGGGAGTGGTACACCCCTAACTCCCAGCCACGAACTATGGCGGAGTGGGAGTATATTGACAAAGTGAGGCTCGCAGTGGAAGAACGATTAAAGCAACTGAACTGTTTTTGTTATCTATGTGAAGCCAGACTCTGGGACGATATTGACGATGAAGACCTTTTGAAATACATGCCATAATAAATTTTTATTTCGTATTATCTTTGCTTTCATACTGACTTACTTGAACGAGGCTTCAGTGGATGATTTAAGCATGTATACATTTTCATTTGGAAATAGTAGCACGCTTAGTCTAACTTGTAAATCTTAAAACATTTCATATGGGCGATGATGATAGATGAAATAGTGTCAAATAAAATTAAGATGACTTACACTTCTGATACAGGGATAGCAATCGACTGCGATCCATGTGTAAAGAGCTTGTTAGACTACGGATGGGCTTAAATGGATGATTTAACCATGTATACTTTTTCATTTGGAAATAGTAGCACGCTTAGTCTAACTTGTAAATCTTAAAACATTTCATATGGACGATGATGGTAGATGAAATAGTGTCAAATAAAATTAAGATAGCTTACACTTCTGATACAGGGATAGCAATCGACTGCGATCCATGTGTAAAGAGCTTGTTAGACTACGGAAGAGAGAAGTGTGTTATGTTGCGTGTGGCGCGTGAGTGTCCTCCCATTTCATTCCATTCATCAATTCGTCTCATTGATAGAGACAGGTAGAACTCATGGTTCTCATAACGTATGCAATGGAAAGTTTTAGGCAACCTTCGACATTTGGCTAAATGTCGCCCTGACGCGAATGCATACTACGTTGAGACAGAGGCAATCACTTGCAAACATGACGCAGAGAGGTTAAACAAGATTGACCATTGCCGAATGTCCCTTGCGGTATACATAGCTACGGGTTTCACCGCCGCCCTTTACAGGAACGCCCGTCGAAAGGAAGTATTACACCGAACTTCATTTGCAACGTTCAAGTTGACTGATAGCAGATTCAACTTAATGATAGTATTCGCCAGTCCGAAGACTGCCCAGGGCAAACCGCGTGGAGGTTCTATCATGTCTTGCCCCATGGTGGCCCTTAAGAGAGCCGATGGTTCATTCTCGGGGTGTGAATTAAGTTGACTATTGGCTTGAATAGTCAATAGGTATGACGGTTAGGCTCTCATAGACCCTATACCGCCGAGGTCGTGCTGGTGCATCTGGCACCTTTCGGATGCGAGTGGTTTTAGGAGTCCACACCTCATCCGTCCAAACGATCTTCTTGATCTTCCCCTTCTTCTCATCCTCTTCATCCCATTCGTCGAGGATGACGAACTCGGGAATGGCGTTGTCTTTATCGATGAAGACGGGAATGCTGTTGGCAGATGTTGCTTCCATCGTGACTTGAAATTGAATGAGAAGCGCTACAATCTTCTGGCTTATATAGGGTTTTCAACAATGAATTGCTCAACAGCGAATCAGAATGCTTCAGGGATAGCAATCGACTGCATAACGTTCAAGTTGACTGATAGCAGATTCAACTTAATGATAGTATTCGCCAGTCCGATGACTGCCCAGGGCAAACCGCGAGGAGGTTCTATCAAATCTTGCCCCATGGTGGCCCTTAAGAGAGCCGGTGGTTCGCTCTCGGGAGTAACGTCATCTTACACTCTACCAATTCTGCTGAGAGAGTCTTTGACTCTCTCTTTGGTAGCAGTGTCGACTTCCACACTAACTGGCGCATGGCTAAAAAGTGGAATGTAGCGCCATTCCGTTGGATTGACAACAGTTGCTGTCATCGGATTGCCAATCCGAGCAAGATTATTGTGGACTCTGTCTTGCTCCTCTAGCCTGACAAACTCCTCAAATAAATTTCGCGGCCTTAACTGCGGTCCGCGAGGAGAGCTGACTTGACTGTTCGGCGTCTGCATGATTGAAATGAAATGAAATGAGAGGCAGTGGTTTATATACCCCTCTAACGCGACGCAACGTTCAAGTTGATTGATAGCAGATTCAACTTAATGATAGTATTCGCCAGTCCGAAGACTGCCCAGGGCAAACCGCGTGGAGGTTCTATCATGTCTTGCCCCTAGGTGGCCCTTAAGAGAGCCGATGGTTCGTTCTCGGGAGTGTCGTGGGGTGGTGAAGGCAGGCAAAGATCTGCAATGAAAATGATATGTATTAGAATAGGATATACTATCTTATTTGCTTTTCACTTACCAAGTTAGTCATCCTTAGGCAGTCTCGCGGGCTTCCTGACTGAAAATTTTTGTAAATAGCCGCGCATACAGAGAGCGGCGTGGAGGCATTTGTTACTTGGATGACCATCATAGCAGATTATACTCTCGTCTAGGCTTTGGTTGACGAGGACTTGACCGTCCAGATGGTTATCCCGAATAGGGATGTGGAACTCAAACATTCTGTCCTCATTCACACGATTCCACTCATTCCTCATGCGCTCCAACTTCGCAAACGCCTCTCTCTCATCACCCTGCCTACTCACACTCCTCTCCAACTCAGCATTCCTCGCTCTCAATACACTCATCTCCTTCATCAACTCATCATACTTCGACTCTGCCTCTCCCATTCTCCTCTCTGCAGCACTCGTCCTCTTCTCTCGCTCATCATTCTTGTCTTCCAACACTCGCACATTCTCCTTCAACTCTTTCACAACACGCCTCATACGGATATTCTCATCTGCCACCTCCTTACATTTCACCTCCTTCATTTTCAGCTCACTCAACTCACTCAACGTTCTCTCATTCACCTTCTTCAAACTTTCGTACCGATCAACCAACAAAGCATGTGCCGCTTGCTGCGACACATGCTTCTTTTCCATGTCCTCATCCCACCGCGCCGACTGCTTCCGTACCCCACCACTCTTCACTTTTGGGGAAGATGAGCTCTTTGGGGGGTCGGCGATGACAATGTTTGACACCTCCGACGACGAAGAGCTCTACTTCCTCACACGCTTCCTCACTCGCTCCCTATCCAAATCCACATCATCCTCATCATCACTCTCAAGCACTCTCTTTCGCTCAATCTCAGCCTCCAACAACGCAACTGCTCTCGCCAACTCATCATTCTCAACAACATTCTCAACAGCATTCTCAACCTTACCCTCTCGCTCAATCGCCAACATTCGATCCTTCTCAGCATTCATCAACTCCACAAATCTCAAATCGGTCACCAACCCTCCTATGCACTCACCATGCCTCAAATAAAACTCGGCCTCCTGCCCAACAACCAACAGCACCCTGCACTTCACACAGGCAACCCTACTCAGGATAACCATGTGGTCGGCCCCTGCCTTCTTGACGTGGTCCTTGAGACCGTCTCGGCGGTTAATTCGGCCGCATACACACGTTTTAATGTGAAATTTCTTATTTTTGTCATTGTTGACCATGGCTGCGATTTTATCGTTAACTGTAAGATAATGAAATTTGTATAAGTTTGGAATCATGTAGTACAGTCATATTCCTAAAGCATTACACTTAGTCAGGAATGATAGATTTGAGTGTAGTGAGTGGCACTCGATCCCGTCGACAGCCCGAAGGCCTTGTACTGATCACTAGGGAAGTGAGAGATCTTCCCCGATACCCGCTCTTTACAGCTGAAGACATCATTGTCACTGCCCCGAAGTGGTAACAGGAACGCCGAGTCAAAGGTAGTGATCAGTATCTGGGATCTAACCCCTAAAAGCTGCCTTAGACTGAGTTAAATTTCAAATCTGATAGCAGATTTGAATGTAGCATACGGCCTAAAACATAATGTCATCATTCAACACTTATTCAACATTCAACATAATATCAACACTTAGTCAGGAATGATAGATTTGAGTATAGTGAGTGGCACTCGATCCCGTCGACAGCCCGAAGGCCTTGTACTGATCACTAGGGAAGTGAGAGATCTTCCCCGATACCCGCTCTTTACAGCTGAAGACATCATTGTCACTGCCCCGAAGTGGTAACAGGAACGCCGAGTCAAAGGTAGTGATCAGTAGCTGGGATCTAACCCCTCAAAGCTGCCTTAGACTTAGTTAAATTTCAAATCTGATAGCAGATTTGAACTCAGCATACTTGAAAACCTTAGTCTACATGTTAAAACTTTGAAAAAACTGAAAATTAAGAATTTTTAAAAAATTCCGCATTTTACTACTCATACTACTTTTAAAAAATTTTATCAGTAGTAAAGACACTATCAAACTCTATCATACAAACTTTGAAGTAAGAAGATAGCTTGCCTACTTCAAAAGATAGAGTCCTTTGAAACACCCGATATCGGGAGCTCAGAGCGACGACCGTCGCTTACCTCGTCTTTCGATGAAGTGATCAGACTTACGTTGTCGGGGGTTTATATATGCTCGGAAGAAAACTTAAAATGGCTCTATCTCCGAAAGTATTCATTGTAGCGACATGCGGTTTGTTGCAAACGATTCGTCTCATCATTCTCTATCATATGACACCTGAACCATTCTCATATGACCACGGGAAGTTGGTCCGTCAGCACATGTCCATGTAACATGCCACAAGTGAAAAAATTCCTAAGTGTGAGAGCTCCAGTGTGGTGAAAATTTTGAAAAATTTAAAACTTCCGAATTTCGACCTGGGACCTTTACCAAAACATTTTTCATCAAATTTCACTGACCTCCCCCCCCCTCGATCGGAGAAATTTGATGAAAAATGTTTTGGTGACGGTCCCAGGTCGAAATTCCACACTTTGGAAAATTTTCAAAATTTTACCCATACAAAGCCACTCTGACACTTAGGATTTTTTCAGGTGAGCTCCGACCTAAAATCTTAAATGGCGTCTCACATCTAAACGAAGACAGATATGAACAAGCCGATTCTTTCACTGAATTTGTCTCACTCTTAGCTTTCAAACGAGCTATTGCACGACAAAATCCGTCCACTAGAAGCCAAGATCGAAGCGAGCTCTCCCGAGGGGGGGAGGTCAGTGAAATTTGATGAAAAATGTTTTGGTGACGGTCCCAGGTCGAAATGCCACACTTTGGAAAATTTTCAAAATTTTGACCATACAAAGTCACTCTGACACTTAGGATTTTTTCAGGTGAGCTCCGACCTAAAATCTTAAATGGCGTCTCACATCTAAACGAAGACAGATATGAACAAGCCGATTCTTTCACTGAATTTGTCTCACTCTTAGCTTTCAAACGAGCTATTGCACGACAAAATCCGTCCACTAGAAGCCAAGATCGAAGCGAGCTCTCCCGAGGGGGGGGAGGTCAGTGAAATTTGATGAAAAATGTTTTGGTGACGGTCCCAGGTCGAAATGCCACACTTTGGAAAATTTTCAAAATTTTGACCATACAAAGTCACTCTGACACTTAGGATTTTTTCAGGTGAGCTCCGACCTAAAATCTTAAATGACGTCTCACATCTAAACGAAGACAGATATGAACAAGCAGATTCTTTCAGTGAATTTGTCTCACTCTTAGCTTTCAAACGAGCTATGGCACGACAAAATCCGTCCACTGGAAGCCAAAATCGAAGCGAGCTCTCCCGAGGGGGGGGGACGTCAGCGAAAATTTTTCTCTCCGATTGACTTGAAACTCACCATACCGATGCAGAATTTCACGCTGAATCCGAATCTGGCCTCCGTTTTCACATCCGAGCACTGCTTCCACTCGAAACAGCCCATTTTCAACCCAACATTCATCAGATTGCACGAAAAACATCACACACTATAGCCTCAAGACAAAACCTGGCGGTCGCCCAAGACCACCACGACACTCTGTCGTTCCAGAGGGGGGAGTCAGACTCAAAGCACCACGGCGGCCGACCACGACACTCTGCCGTTCCAGAGGGGGGGACGTCAGCGACGGCGGCCATCTTGCGCGGTCCAGTGGTGGAGTTTTGCTTACTACTCAAATGTTTGACACTTGACGATAAATCCACTTTCTTTTGAAAATTTAAAGAGTTTCCTTTAATCTCTGCTAGTTAGCTTTCGACCCGACCACATTTCGTTCTTATCACGGAATTTTTAATCTCCTTTTTTAACATGGACCATTAATCAGTTTTCATGATATCATTTTTATCGTCGTTTTTTCTTTCATCAACAATCACCTTATTCGCACATTGAATTTCTTTCTTCTGTCAGTTTATTAATAGATTTATTCGCATCTCTCTCTCTCTCATAGAAGTAGATAACAGTACACTAGAATGGAAGTTTGATATCTTGCCTATGTACAATGATGGCACATGGAAAAATCTATGGTTTGTAGATCAGATTCGATCTAAAACATTGCATCATAGTCAAACTATTTGCCAAGTTGGTTGTGGAAGTTGTTGGCAGCAAATTAATGCAGGATTTTTATGAAGATAATATTAAGTGAGATGGTGGCATTGTTTCATGTGGCATAGCCTACTATTCCCTGGGCTGGTATATTGTGTCGATTTGCAGCAGTCATTAACAACTATTTTTCAAAATTCGAATTAAAAATTGGTCCACAAAGTCATAATTGAAAATGGGCGGTGCACTGGTTGTAAGAATATCTCAAGAATTCAATAGAAAAAATTCTAATTATAGGATGATTTCTCCTTCATACGGTTAAGAAACTTAGCGCTTTTGTCGAATAAACACATTGAAAGCTTCTTCACCGACAATAATTTCTCAGATAAGTGAATAGTCGCTGGAACTTTTCAATTAATCATTAAATGACACATGTGATATAGTGTGATGATATTTTGGAAGCTGATATTCGAAAGCATGTAAAGATTTTGAAAATTGTTCAAATATAGTGAACAGGGAAGCCCTTTCAAGTAAAATGAATACTCTGATATTTCTTGACCTCTGATTTCAAGCTGGAGCAATGTATGTTCTGTAAATCGACATTGCAAGTTGCATATGTGACTGATAATACTCTTGATAGATTATAGGAACGATATTTCAAAATGATGAACGTACAGAACGTTTTAAAGGATTTCTTTCTTTGTCATCCTGTCGCCGCAGTATTTTGTAAATTCACTATTGCTTTTGTGTATGATCTTTGGACAAGGGGCAGCAATCCAGATCACAATTTGGCTTGATAAATATAAATACAAATAAGAAAACATGGAAACCAGCTCGCACAATTTGCGTTTTGCCCCAACTTAGTTCCCCCGGCGTGTGCCATAATTTTCATGCAATTTCCATTCTAGGACTTTCTATGGTACTGTTAATTTCTATGCTCTCTCTCTCTCTCTCAGCGTTTGATTCTTTGCTGACCGTTAATTTTCTTTTCTCTTTTTCACAAGATGTTGAATATCTCGTTTACGAAACGAAAATGGCGTACGCTGACCGGCCACATATATACATGTACATGTACACAAGAAATGTGAACTATGAACATGAGAACGCACTTAGGAACGACGCAGGGAACGGCACACAGGAATAACGAGGATAGGATACGGGCACATGGGTTAGATTGAAGCGAGGAAACTTTAGATACATTAACATATACGCGTCATGCAATTATCGGAATTGAATCTCATTATGGAATTGGAATTGAATTGAACTGTTTCGACTGGAATTGGAATTGAAATTTCTGCTCTGGAATTGGAATTGGAATTAAAAAATTTCAGTGGAATTTTTCCAGCTCTGGGTGTAACCTACAAAAGGACTACTATACATGTGTCCCTGCATGAAATATTCCTACTAACCTATGCGGGTGGAATCCTGCTTGCAGCAATTGTAGCGCTATTAAGTGGATGGATTGTCAACACTATTTAGTCTATACAGGTATCCTCACAAATAGTATTTTTGCTATAAATCATCAGTTGGATCATGTAGATATCTCCAATAATTCTTCAAAATACTTTAAAAGGATCTTGAAATTCGGCGTTTTTCTTGTGGAGAAAATGATATTTCAAATACTCATGGTTTTCCGAAATTTTGAACACTTTTTCACTGCTGTCATTTTTCAATGAGATCACATCACTATTCCAGCCAATATCAATGCATCCTTATATATGGCCCTAGACATACCAGTAGTCTGTGTAGACGCAACGCGCCGGGTGATCTTTTATTTCAATCCTGTCGCACAATTGAAGTAGAACCTTCTTTGATTTCATCACCATGACTGACTTCCAGTACAGCCAACTCTATCACATTACTGTAATATTATGACACGTTTTCGACTGTTGAATTGTTTTGTCATGATGGTTGAAAAGAAAACAAATTTCACAATTGACTCATGACATTGATTTATTGATGAGTATCAGTAAGGTGAAGAAACAAAATTCTACAGCAAAACAACTGATCACGTATAGGAAATGCAACGTGATTTATTCTACAAATTTCCTTTGTGTGACTTCTATTTCAGATTTGTTTAATTTGTGAGAGTTACTTATGATTGGAAAAGAACTTTGTTCAATTATCCAGTAGAAACAATTTTTTCACAAAATTCTTGAATAATGGTTTTAATCGTTTGAGCAGTCAAGCGCAGCGCAGTATATTAATGGAATGTTGACAATATAGAAGCAATAGCAAAAGTATATTTAATGCACAAGAAATTTATGAAAGCTGCGTCCCTTGAATATTGTACATGGATGATGTTCACTCAGAACAGGATCTTGTTCCGGAAGTAGTCCATTTTCACAGCATCTAACGCACATAGTGTAATATGTCACCATGTGGAAAAACATATCCATATGCATAAGTTGGCTATCTAAAAATGAAAGAGCAGTAATTGTAATAAAGCATCCTCATACAATTGAAAAAATTTTATAAGCATTTTACATCAGAAACGCATTTGAAATTATGCGATATAATAAATAACCTTAGTGACCCTCACGAAAATTTTTCATGAGAACTCCTGAAATTTAATGCGCATCATGAGATTTTTATGAGAGCTCATGAGGTTATAATGAGTCTCATGATATTCTCATAAGAAAATATCTAACTCATGATGTATGATGCTTTGATGAGAATATAATGAGTGATAATCAGAACATTGATGAGGATAATATCTCATGATGCGTTCATGGGAAAATAATGAGCATTCATGAAGCTTTCATGAAAATAAGTTTATAAGTAGTAAGGTAAGCATGCTAACTGCGAAAGGAAAGAGTCATGGGAAAGCTTATTCAATCGTTAAGAATCTCCAAGTTTAGTCTATAAAAGATAAAAAGCAACAATATAAAATACATCATAGCGATCTGCAGGAGCCTTCTGGAAATGATGCATATATGATTTGACTTTACAATTACATGTTGAATGCGGAATGTTGAAAATAGAGATATATCCAATAACAGTTCAATATCTGATTGTAGAATAATAGTTCTCTACAGCGAATACTGAAATAGAAAGGTGGACAAGGCGTGGGAATGCTCTGGGGCAACGTGGTGGGGCTAAGAAAGCCTCAGTGACTAAATGGCAGAACAGTTAATTCAGAGGTTTGAAAGAGCAACTGTTGATTAATAAATGAGATTTTTATGAGGAGCTCATGAAACGTGATGAGATATTTTATGCGAAAGGGTCCCAAATCCGCATGAAATTTCATGAGACATATATGAGAAAGAATTTCAAGAAAAATCATGCGGAATTTTCGTGAGGGAAAAGACAGACATCGCGGGAATAAAGAGAATTGAGGCCGTCGCGCCCAAAGATTTGACCAGATATAGTCTACTTTAGGTGCCAGCGGAATTCCCTTTCGCAGATGAATTACGAGGAAAACGGAACTGTCTTTTCATCTTTGCTTTTTTACTCAATGACAATATGTGTACTGCACACTTATTATCTCTTTTCTAAATTTCTTGATGTCAATGATGCGGCATTTATTGAAAAGTTGCATTTATAAGAAACAGCGCAATGTCATTAAACAGTCAGTGACGTCTAATAACTTCATGAAGTTTCACTGGAATGCTTAATGACACTGCACTGCTTGAAGTCTATATTATGATAAAGTAAATCACTTGAGCGCCATGTTATGACTCATCATACTCACATTTTGTGTGAGTCTCGTCTTCAAGTGATCATGGGGAAGAAACGGCAGATGCAAGCGATGCCAATGGTTTTGCGTGAATACGAAATCCAGACGAAATTCGCGAAATTCAGTATTTTCACGCTGACGAAAAGAACTTAATGGATAAAATCACACGCAATATGAATCAATTTTCGCTGCTTTTAAGCTTTTGAAATATTTTCTGATTTGCTCATCACAGAAGCAGTGCGGGTAAAACATAGAGTAGGAATTTGATAGAGTGGTAACTGCAATCGAAAAAAGTTTGTCATCTTGAATAAATATTTACTGTGATTAAACGCTTGTCATAACATCAAGAACACCAAATCTACTCGACGTGGCAGTTGGACGGTTGCGATTTGATCTACATCGATTTGAAATTTTTCACTACTGGTGATATCAGCTTATCAGTAGTGCTAAAATGTGGATAGATGGGAGAAGAATTGTTATCTTCTTAAATCCATGATATTCCGTAGTTTTGTCAATATTGGACAGGAAAGCCCAATACTTGTATCTTGCTTACAGTTGATGTATATACAAAAAAATAGTGTGCTTCTCGAAAACCACTCAAATATACGTGTGTATGGTTGGCAGAACCACACAGCGGAACCATATTACAGAGTGATTATATTCGAAAAAACTTTATCAATTTCAGCCTCCTGATTACGAATCTGGGCTCAGATTCTACAAATTTGCAGTCGTTATTGAGAAGTGCTTTTAAAGACAGAAGTGGTTCCGCTAACTTCACACACGTCTCAAATATGCGCATGTTATGTCATATCACTGCGCCAGTCTAGGAAGTTTATCCTACGTGTCTGTTGTCATTCACTATTCCAAAAATATGAAAAAATAAAGGCAAAGAATCACCAAGTAAAAAATTAAAAAACAAACAGTGCTTACAACCGCTTTTTGGATTGTTTAAACCTCAAAATATTTTGCACGTACAGGAAATGTTTCACTGTAATATTAACAAAATATACAAATTTGAAATCCTGAGAGGAGATAACTTCTAAATAAAGCCTTTCCAAAACTTCTTGGCGAAAGTTAAATTGAAAATTGCACATAATTATAGTCTTATTAGAAAAACTTAATTGATCTGAAGCATATGTTGCCGACTATGATAGTTGTGCCAGACTGTTAACTTTAAACCAATACTTCGGCCGTCACAGCCCTTTTCAAAGTATAAGTCATGAATTTTCCTTATACTTTGAAAGGAACAATGTCATCAGAATTAAAGTGGTCCACAATATAAGTTCAAGAGCCGGAGTCTTTTAGTAGCGCAACATATAGTCTAATACAGATCAATCACGTTTTTCAAAACAACATTAAATTTGCTGATAAAGTGAGATTTTCAGCATATTAAAAACTAATTGCTATCCTCGTGTGTCATGTGCGAACGCAATGCTTTTTTCAGGGTGCTCTTCTAATTCCCAGTCCCATAACACTCATCGCTTTGCAGAGGTCGAAAGAAATCGAAAAGGGTCATAATACTAGGAGTATGAGCAATGAGTAATGAGTATCATAGATATTGGGAAACTCATGCTAACGGCTAATATTACTCATGCGAGTATGTAGCGTCGCAAACTGTGCATGCGAGGACTAATTTCCAGGGTAGATGTGATTCATCATATTTTATTGTAACTGTCCTCACAGACTCCGAATGATGCGCCTTGCTTATCAGGGTTTTGACAGGCCATCTCATGGAGCAAGTATATAAGGTAGAGTAGCAATTCATTGTTAATTAAATTCACAATGTGCCCCGGCATGCAGTTTCGATTTTATCAAAAAAACTCGAGTTGAGACCCAATACCAAGTTTAAGACTTGAAATTTTTTGCAGTTTTGAGGAAATTACCATGGAATGGACTGATCATGATAGCAAGACAGTAGGAATAATAGTATTTTGCAAATCCTCCGTGTCATGACAACTTTGGAAAGGCAATGTTTGTTAAATTAGCAATTCGATGGTCTACTATTGCTTTAATGCTCGGCCTTATTAATAAAAGCATTCTCTGAATTGTGATCATATCACAAAGCCGGCCACTGAAAGAGCAAGACATTATAATCAAAGACCATGATCACAATTAACTTTAAACTACATGTATATAGGCTAAATAGGTCCACATCACTATTCAGATTCAAGAAATGAAACGCAAATTTCATGAATCAAGAAATCATGCTAATGAAAATTGAATTAAAAACTTGAAATTTCAGCTAAGAAGCACAGTAATATCTCAACTTTTCCATTAGATTTGCATTTTAATGCGGTTCATTAAATTTCATTAATAATCAACTTAATATCCGCTTAATTAACCTGTTAGAAAATGTTCATTAGCTTTGATACCTAACAAGTTTCATACTTATATCGAGGTACCAAAGCGCTAGTATGTAAACACAGGAATAATTTGCAAAAAAATATATTTTTTATGCTGATATTTTTGGGAGTCGACATTCTACATACTTTATAATTACTCTGGGCTATCTGTTGTTCGACACCTGAAGAATATAGATACTCGTATTATACAATAAATGCAAATCAGATTTGCAGTGGCGGCCATCCGATGGTCTTGTGAGTCTCACAACGAGAGAACTGCCTATGGCACTGCCAGGGGAAACTAGAAAAGATAGAACTATAGATCACAATCATGAAAATGGAATACAAAAAAGGACAAACTTACCATGTCGCCGCTTTGCCATAATGAAGGACATAATACTGCAACGCCTACAAGTCGCCTGGGAAGTCGGCTTCGCATAATCACACAATAATACAATCGTTAGAAGAATAAGAAGTCCGACAGACTTCATCATGGCGTCGGTAGTATTTTGATTTCTAAATCTTTCGATTCTGCCATATATTTATTTCTGCTATCCAGTTTCGGTGTGTTTGATGTCAACGGCGGATTATGATTCTTTGCAATCCGATCACTGACTTCATATCCAATTCCATATCGAAAGCTTAGTTACAACGGAAGTTCGTTGCAAGCTCGACTCCATATCTCATGTCGAAGAAGTCTATGGGCTCAATTCAGGGCACACTTTGGTCCGCATCTCTTTCCACGTAAATTGATTTAAATAGGTAATTAGTCAGAAATTCTTTTAGGTGAATCGCACAACGAGTGTACACGAACGTCAGTAAAACCAAACAAAAGCTGATCTAATGTTGAATTTCTGATTTATGACCCAGGGGCCTATTCTTCGATTGATAACAAGTGTGTAATAACAAGCAACTAGTAAAGAGTGATTTATAATAGGTAATCAGTAACGCAATTCTTCGATGCAAATTCTATACACTTGTTATAAGATAACAAGTACACTAAGTTTATAACGGCGATCGTCATTGGTTAGTTTCACATAAAATCATTCACCATTTCAGTCCACCGAAGCTGAAATAATGCAAATTAAACAACTACCGTAGAACATCAAAAACGTCCCGTTATAGCTAAATGTTTTAGTTAACAGTTGTGATAATATAATATTTGTACTACATCAAAAAAAATCTGTACCGTCATTCGATATTTTGCGCCTAATTGCTTTACATGAAGGATCAGCTTTATGTGAAGAGCACGCATGTCCGCAAGTTCTTCCATGACTGAAGCGCGCGACTCGGAGTCGGTGGAATTCGACGTAGTTTCTGATTGAATATTTCGATCACCTTGACGATTGCGTGACACTTGTTGTCAATATAGAGTTTGTGTACGTATTCACCTAACGAGAAACAACTTTTCTTTAATTGACAACGAAATGCCTCCGAAATTCGAGACCACTGGTGAGAAGCTTCTCCTACAAAGATTGATCGAAAATAAGAAATTGTTGTTCAATAAATTTGATGATTCCAAAGGAATTACGAAGGAGAAGAGGAAGGCCAAATGGAAAGAGATTCACAGCGAAATGGTGGTGCTTGGGTATCCCGTGGGCAAGGATGGCGATTATCTCCGTGATACGACATTCCCAAACTTGAAGAAGAGGACTTTGGTGAGTTATCATGTAAATCAAAACATATTCTCTAGTGTTCATCATTTAACAAGATACTGGTGTTATATCAAATAAGCTGTAATCGTAAATGTTACTGGATAAGGCCTATTCTATTTTCTAATGCTACTATTTGCCAGGGAATGACATACTTTACCTTATTCATATCACAAGTATAAAAAGAGATTCTCTATCATTAATCAAATCGAATTTCCTAAAATATCCTTCAAAAATCAAGGAAATTAATTATTACAAAATATATTATCCTAAGGATAATTCAACATAGCTGTATCCTCAGAAATTGTTACCCATAGGCCTAGTCACATTCACGCATAAGAGCATAACACCTACCTGCTTTTACCTTTGGATATTGACGGGTACAAGTATATCATCCGTGTACGAGTGTGCCCTTATTACTCCAAACAGTTCACTTATTTTGATAACATTACGTGCACTTTAAGATTAGATGTTTATTACGTGGTGAACTTTGCATTTTTACAGGAGAAACGGCGAAAGCAAGAGGAAACTGGTTCAGGGGCAGACACTGGAGAGCTGTTCGACGAGATTGATTTACTCGTTCTGGATCTTTTGGGTAAAGACTCGCCCATCGTCGAAGGTCTCGGTTGCATTGAGTCCGATCCTAAAGAGTCCGTTTCGACAGAAACTCCTGAACGAAGTGCGTACTACTAATGTTACTAAATGTTATTATAAAGGTCATAAAACTTACAAATCGATAGAATTTAAATTAGTGAGCTGTAAATATTCATTATTTCAATACTGTGAACTTTCATATCAGGCGAGTTTATCGTACCAGTAATCATCTGTTCATATGATTTTTAAAGATGTTCCCAGTTCAGGCGTCATACTCTCGTACTCCGAGTGCTTAAGGGACATATCACAGGTTGTAAGTAGTAGACCTTCAATTGAGTGATACTATAAGACCAAGGCCTGAATGAAAGAGCGACACCTTGTTTGCCAAATAGATAAATTTCATCGATATTATGTAAAAAAGACGAATACATTTTTCTTGATTTTTGCAGATATTCTTAAAAGAGTTGAAAATCTCCCTATGACTACAGGCACAAAGTCGTCGCCTCAACTTTTATCACTGACACAAGAAAAGTCAAAGGGGAATGGTCTGAGGAGGAAGCGAATGATGTTGTTAGATTATGACATTGAACTCCGAAAATTGCAAATTGAAGGACAAAGAGATATGAATGAATATTATAAATACAAACTGATGAAACATAAAAGTGAAGACAATTTGTAGAAGAATCTCAAGTGTTTTTTATCATTTGACTTCGGTTGATGTAACTTATTTCGATCATTGACTTAAATGTCTAATATTTATGAATATTATACAGGTTAAATGATTCTATTGCAACGTCGCCCTGACCTTCGATCGGTGAGATGTTAATGTTTGCAATTCTCTACATCTTAGCCTCATTCTTACTACATCTACAAGTTACTGTATAAACTATATTCAGATGTGTTATAATTTTCATTTGACCGTCTTGAAATAAGTGTCAGATTTTAGATACCTGGTATCTAAGAGAAGGATAGCATCGTTTGTTTGAAATATACCATTTACTGTGTTAGCATAAACAACTGCAAATCTAGATATCAAACATGGAAACAATCAGATTTCGGCGGGCCAAACCTCTTCGTCTTTGTTGATTTGAGGTATGAAATTCCTCAGGTGAAGACACATTTGATTCGAACGATCCATCTTCGACTTCAGGTAATTGTCTAAAGTCACGTTTTGTGGCAATGAGGATGTTGTGTAAAATCACACATGCATTTACAATCAAAACAGCCTTCTTAGGATTTCGAACGCGAATGAAACGTAAACATTGAAATCTTGACTTTAGAATACCGAAAGCATTCTCAACGATAAACCTTGTTTTACGCAAAAAGTGATTATACCTCTTTTCCGCTCTTATAAGCTCATCCTCGGGCTTCAGGATTGCTGTCATCAGCCATTCTAATAGTGGATATGCTGAATCGCCGATTAACACACCAATTGGAATTGGACGCCATCCTTCATTGAATCGTTGATATATCTTACTTTCTCAAAGCAAACGAGCGTCATGAACGACACGCGGCCAGTTAGCGTTAATGCCAAGAAATTGATAATCCGGGCCGGCAATTGCCATTACATTTAAGGAATGTTTACCTTTTCTATCGACGAATTGGTTCTCGTTATCTGATGGTGCCAGAATTTCAATCAAGGTTCCATCGATGACTCCACAAACACCTGGAAATCGGTGTGTTGCGTAAAATTGACCAGCAATCAGCTTCCGAGCTTCTTCATCAGCCGGCCATGCTACTACTTCTTCAAAATATACTTCATTAAGAAGCACTGTCACCCTTGAAACAGAAGCGTGCACTGCTGTCTTCGAAATCCCATGTGAATCCCCGACACTGTAGCAAAAGTCTCCACTGGCGTAATACCTTAGAGCAAGGAGAAAGCGATGATGTGGTTCGAGACCATAATAGAATTCCTTATCGCTCTTTAGATAAGCACCAATATCAGTTAATATCTCTTCAACTTCAGCACATGAAAATCGAAAGCGCTCTTTGAACTCACTATCCCACAGCGAAAAGTTAACTCTCACATGATATTCGCGCGACCGTCTTGAATGCAAATCCATAATTAAATGCTATAACGCTTCTACATTCACTCGTCAAAAATTCTTAGAATCATGACAAGTGAAGGATATAATATGTGTGATTGAAAGACACAAACACTCGTTATGATCCATTACACTTGTTATAAGTTACTTGTTTTACAAAACTCGTTATATCGTACACTTTTTATACCGAAAAACTGAAATTACTGGTTAACTAGTTAACGTTACTAGTTATAACACTTGTTATCAATCGAAGAATAGGCCCGTAGAATATGATTAGTTCTGAAATAGCTTTGATATTTAAGCCATAACTGATTGTAATTGATAAAATAATTGGATTTTGTGATTTCTTTTGTTTGTGCTATATTTTGCAGATTATACACTGCTCAACATGTACAATTCGATTAAATAATATTTCAAATTTTGAAAAGATATTAGAAGATAAGATACTGGAAATCTGTCAACAAAGACCAATTGAAGAAATATCTGATCAATTATAAAGCAGCTAAGGCTGGTCTCAAAATTATTTCATTACTACATAGCATATACCATCACGCGATCGGTCGTACGCTTTGGCTTCTCTCCTGCACTTCAGCATCGAGTGTGTCCTTTTTTTCCTCTTACGTCGGTTTGAATCATCTTTGAGGTGCGTTTCGCATATCATATTGCTCCGCGTCGTCAGCTGCGTCGTTTGGTGTGCTTCGCGTCGAAATCCATCGTCTCTGTGAGGAATTATTGGCAACCCTGTGATCCCTGAATTTTCGTGACAGACTGCGCATGCGCAGATCTTGATGATTTGATCGCTTAACCGTCCTGGTCACGCACGTACGTTTCTGAATTCTTGGGTCTGGTGAATCCAGCACAGAGGACGCATTGATGTCAGCATAGTCGACTGGTATTGGTGTCAGACCTTTGCACAGCCGATCAATTTTTGCTTGTGTTCGATCCCCGGTACAATCAAGAGGCAATTTATATATATATATATTTTTTGTGCTACAGTGGGCAAACTATGACACCTCCACCACCGAAGAACACGCGTTCCAGAACCAATAGTGTGGCTGCTGTACATAGTGCTCTCTCACTATCGGAAGTGAAGAGGCTTTTGGATTCGTGTAAATCCGAATTGATTGCTTTTTTCAAGGATGAACTGTCCAAAGTTTCTGCAGTTCTCGATACAGTAAACAAGCGGGTCGTCAACATAGAGTGCAAAATGATCGAAATGAAGGATACTTTGAAAAGGCATGAAAGCGAGATCGATAGCATGAAGCGGGATTTTACCGCTTTAACTGATGGTTTGGCTGAAATGCCCAACACGATGAGTGATGAGCTTGATCAGAGAGTGTACAAGATGGGCAGCGTTATTGTTTCTGGGATAGAGGAGATTGATGGTACAATTCCCAGTAGAAGGGAACATGATGCCTCAGCTATGCGGAATATTGCCAAAGTCCTCGATGTTTCTCTGGGTGAAGAAACTGACCTCCGCCTACAGCGTATAGGATCGACGAAAAATGACAGGCCACGTTTGCTACGTCTCACCCTTCCTGATCCTGGCACCCGAAATCAACTTTTGAAGAATGCAAAGAAATTAAAGAGCACAGCCTACGACAAGGTATATATCAATCCAGATAGAACGCGACTTCAAATGGAAATACGGGGTCAGTTAGTCAAGGAATTGGCTGAGCGAAAGCGAAATGGCGAGGATGTTCGTATTGTCAGAAATCGTGTCGTCAACCGAAATCAAATGTCGAATCAAAATTTTTCATGAAGGATTTTACTAGTTGTAATGTAAAGCAAGGAAATTATCCTACAGTTGTTCTATTAAATGCCAGACCACTTTTTCCGAAAATAGATGAACTGTCACTTTTTGTGTCTGCTATGTTCCCTGGACTAGTTTTTATTACTGAGTCTTGGCTGCATGAAGCTATTGACAGTAACATCGTGAATTTACGTGGATACACTTTATATCGATCAGATAGAATTGGACGAATTGGTGGCGGCGTTTGCTTGTACGTCAGTGACAATTATATGTGTACATCCTTCAAGAACTATTCAGAATCTAGTCCTAATGCAATCGAAATTCTTTCTCCTCGAATTCCTATGTTGAATTTGTTTCTTGTATGTGCTTACGTACCACCGAATTTAAGAGCAAGTGATTTATCTAGCATATCAGAGTTTTTTGAAGAAATACTGGATGATGAGCTATTGATGTATCCAAACTCCAATGTCATGTTTTGTGGGGACTTTAACAATTTTGACACATCTGTTTTTACTGAAAGTTTTGCTTTGACAAATTGTGTAACTGCGCCTACGAGAAATAATGCTATATTGGATCAAATTTGGATCAATGTCGAGCTTTCAAACTTTTATGGTAGTGATGCACATGTAGGTCCTCCTTGACATCCTGTGATCATAACACTGTCATTCTCTATGGTAAAACTAATGCTGCATGTAGCAAAAGTGTTGTGAAAGTTTGGGATTATCGTAAATCTAACATTGATGCGTATCTTACATTGCTTGCACAGACTGACTTTTCTTGTGTTGTCAATGCTACTTCTGTCGACAAAATGAGTGAAATTTTCTACAATTGCATGCAACATGCCATTTCAATTATCCCATCCTCGTATGTGTCTATATCCAACAAGGACAAACCGTGGATGACTCCGCTACTTAAGTCATTAATAAATGAAAGATGGATGGCGTATAGAACAAAGAGATGGGAACAATATAATCATTTAAAGAACAAGATAAAGGAAGAGATTGTGAAGGCCAAGAACATCTGGGTCAAACGCAATGTCGAGAGCAGTCGTAATGTCTGGAAGGTTGTCAGAGAGATGCGAGGCAAGAACACAACTGGGGGCTATGATGCTCAAATCAAGGAGTGTGGTGGATTGCAGAACTTCCTGTTTTGCTTACAGGAAGTCTTGTCTCAGAACTTCAATTATACATCGAGTGAATGTCCCGAACTTGGTGAGGATAACTGGTCGGTTGATTTTGATTTGTCTGATGTCATTGAAGCATTGAGAAATATCAAGATCAACAAATCATCTGGATGTGATGGATTACCTAATAGATTGTTGAAGGAAGGTGCCGACTTCATTGCTGTCCCTCTTTATCATATTTTCAAGAGATCAATATCCACTCGTGTGTTTCCTAGCTGTTGGAAGATGGCCGACGTTATTCCAGTACCGAAAATTCGCAATCCATCCCTTAAAGACTTTCGACCTATTTCTTTAACTCCGACAATAAGCAAAGTGTTCGAATCTTTAGTCGTGAAAGCTATGTATGATACTCTATTACCCCTCTACGGACCAAATCAACATGCTTTTAGAAAATTTGGCTCAACTGACAGCGCTCTTGTTCTTATTTATGACACAGTAACAAGGCTGCCTGACCTCTCGAATGTTACTTCCGTTCGTCTGACTTGCTTGGATCTTACGAAAGCTTTTGACAAAATAACCTGGGACAAACTTACTGAGCGCTTATGTGATGCAAGCTTAAGCCATGGATTTATTCAGTGGATACAGAGCTACCTTGCAAATCGACATCAGCGCCTCAAGGTCAACGGAGCCTTTGGTCCTACAGCACCCGTGATTTCTGGAATTCCCCAGGGATCAGTCTTGGGGCCCATGCTTTTCTCTGCATTTATGGGGTCGCTAACTACATGCTCCGATGCAACCTTGATAATGTATGCCGATGACATTACTATAGTGGAACCAATGTCAAAATTTCAGGCCCCCACTTCTGCCTTCCCTGAAATAGAACGATAGATTAGTGAAAACAACATGCAATTGAACTTGAGCAAATCAAAACAAATGTTTTTTCGAGGCAATCGCAGCGAAGATACTCATTCAGATTCCTATCCAGGTATGGAAATCTGTGATTCTGTCAAAATCCTGGGTGTTCTTTGGAGCTCATCGCTGTCTTGGGAAACCCATTTTTCAGCCAAACTGAAAATTGCTTCTCAGAGACTTTATGTTATTCGCTCTTTGCGACCTATGTTTTCTGTAAAGCAGTTAGTTGATGTGTATAAATCTATCATTTTGCCTATTCTCCTGTATTCTTCACCCTTGCTTTGTCGTTTGCCGAAAGGAATTGAAGTTAAGCTGGAGAACTTCCAGAAACGTGTACATAGGATTATATGTGGTAAGCGTTGTGAGTGTCAAAATTTTCCCCCACTTCAATCTGTAAGAATTCAGCGCGCTGTTCGTTTCTTTTACATGTGTTCATACAATACTATGCATCCCCTACACGAACTTGTACCTCAGAGAATGTCATATTCGGGACTTTTTCGCCAACCTTTCTGCAGAACATCTCGTCGTTTACATTCGTTTTTCCCGTGGACTTGTGACTTTCTTAATCAAAGCCTATCACGACCGATCTAACCACGTACTTTGCATGAATGTCATGCATGTATGCATTGTAAAGATTTATTTGAATTTTTGTGATTTTCATTTCTTGAAAATATACACTTACTTACTTACTTACTTACTTACTTACTTACTTACTTATGCTGCTTAGGGTAACCTATAATGTTGAAGGAGTATTAAGAGTTTAATAGATATATAGGTTTACCTCATTTTTCAACGTTTAGACGTCAGAATTCATTTTTTATCTGGTGTTGCATGATTGATAATGCTGCTGAAATCTGACTTCTCCATTACTGTTGTATAATGTATATTTGTCAAAGCCTGCATGTTACAGAAGTGATTATTTTATATGTAAGTTCGTGCTGATTTGCTATTTCTGTGTTTGTATATTTGATTTCTATTTACTTTCAATAAACGCATTACTTACTTACTTACTTATTGTTATTTCTATATTTGGAATCGACTAGCATGTATTTTGCCAAGTTGAAGATTGGTTATTTAATATATATATAGCCTTTGCTCAAACTCTTGAACGACTGAACTACAGCATTCATAAAAATGTTCAAATTAACTTTCTTCAAAGCATGCTTTTAGAACTGTTAGGTGTTTTGCGCTGAATTTTAGGCTTTTCAAGTTATATTTGTCTGATTGTTGCGAAAACATTCATCCGACTATATATTAACTATTCATAACATAAATTCATAGCCAAGTACACTTTTAAATTGGAGAAGTTATTAAAGTAGCTGTTATCCATCAACCCAGACAAGAGTGAATGCATTCATTTTGGTGACAATAACATTCGACAATCCTACAACATGAACAGCGTCGATATCTTAAATGTGAGAGAAATCAAAATGGCATTCAGATTTCTTGACAATCATTCTATGTGGACTTTGCATAAGTCCTCTGTTCGGCCAATCGTTATTCATCAATTGTATGATTACCTTACTTCGTGAAGGATTCCGACGCGGTATAAAACGTCGAACGACGATTTACCAAGTATTTACGTGGTATGAAAGATTTGCCTTATGAAGATCGTTTGTGAACTTTAAATATTCCATCTCTTCGAAAACGAAGACAACGTGCAACGTGTGAACATTATTTTCATGTTCAAGATCATGAGTTTCGTAGTTCTAAACACGTCAAGCTTCTTCACTTTTTCTAATTATTTTGGAACACGTGGACGTACATATCGCCTGTTACGTCGCCCCTCGTCTAATTATGCGGTAACTTTTTCACCCATCGTATTGTTCCTAGATGGAATGACTTACCTGCCTTTTGTGTAAATGCTCGCACGATCAATTGCTTCACACGAATACTTGACTTCTTTTATGAGAGAATCGCCTTGACTTTGATCTTTGTATACTTGACTCCGCTCGGAGCTTATTTGAATCAATAAATCAATAAACTGAACATCAATTGCTTTTTTGAAGCCACACCAAAACCTTTGCTATTCAAATAACATGCCTTTTGTGCACTTATTATTTAAAATTGGATTTGATATCATAACGTCAACTGTCATAAGTGACTTTCGATGTTGTTATTCATGGTAATATATGATATGTAGTGTATAAAATGTTGGCATAATTCATACATCATGTGTTATTCTTCTAAATGATCTAAATAGAAATATAGAAAAATAGTTCTAATTATGATCTGAAGAGAAAGGAGATCATTTAAATAGCAGCATAAACTCAAAAATATATCGAATCCAATTGTATTCTATTCTGACGATTATTTTGGTTATATGATGTATAAAAATATTCATTACTGAGAATATTCACTCACCTCATTCAGTATACTTAATTGACAGACAGTTTAAATACTTCCCTTCTTTAAAGCCATCGGCCTGATTAGTGATATGACAAAAAATGTTCGTGTTTTCTTCAACATTTTATTTAAAATAAAAACAAAAATTTAAAAGAAAAATGAAATGCCAGAGCCCAAATTTTCGGCGTAGTCTTCAGCAGGGGTGTCAAGCAAACTGAGATAGTTGAGATGTTTGTCATGCAGGCACCAGAATTTTGTTTCTGTTTTGTATTTTCCACAATTATGAACTTCAAGTAATCTTTATTCAGATAGATAGATAGAGAGTGTTTTCAAAACATGTTGACCGGCTATGGGCCTCAGTATAAACACGCTTGCTCCAATGAAATGGCAGATACAAATCCTTATCAATTCCAACATGCAGATACCTAAGAAAGTTATCTACAAGGAAAGGGTGCGTAAATGCGTTTTTCCATCTAGCTGCTTGGACACCTACGCGTTTTGACAAGTCGAGAGTTGTGAATAGTAATCGTTTATTGATGGTAAAACTCGCAGACTTGTGACTTTACTTGCAGAAATCTGCAGATAGTTACAAATCGTTTTGAAATAGCGGATGAGAAATCTAGCCTCTTGGAGAGGACGTAATTCAGAAAACATAGCTGGCATTGGTAGGAGCCATGTGGAGGGTACATGCAGTAAGTGAGACAAACCTACAACGCTTCATTTTGATTGGCTGTTGCGTTCTGTGTCTGCCATTTCATTAGAGTAAGCGTGTTTATACCGAGGCCCAAAGCCGGTCAATATATTTCGATAAGACTCGTGAATTCAACTGGAAAGCTCAGAGTGCTCCTCTAATTAGATGTTTCTAGATTTTTGAAAATTTGAAAAGGTATTTTTGTCTACAAGATGAACCCACTCTTGAAACTATTGGAATATGTGTCGTATGAAAGTATATACTGTCTGGAATAATGAATTAATGAATCAGCGTTTATTTTCAAATAAGAAAATGCAAATCTCACATCTCCCATGATAATCGAGGAGCTGCTGTTCTAGAGGACATATAAAGTGCGGTGAAAGAAGTCAAATCACGTGAGAAATTCAGTGCTGAAAAGAAATCAATAGCTGATTAAGGGAAACAATGGCAACACTGTAAACTGTGCAATACCAAACCTATTTACGAAACCGTTGTACAAAACGAGAATAACAAAATGTGCGAGAGCACTATTGTTCGAGCACATGCACTGCGAATGCGACTGGCTTTCCTATTGGATTATCCTCATCATCTAATAGGAATACCAATCGCTGTCGTAGTGTATGAATATGCAAAATAATGCTCTTACATTCCCCTTTTCATACAGCTTACATCACCTTTACTACAGGCAGTAATGGATGAATCCACAATTTATCAGTTGTTGGTTCTTAATGTTGGATGTAGGACATGAAATTTGATTTACAATTTACATTCAGACTATATAAACGATATTGCGATTATTGCAAGCAATTTCCTTCTCAAGCATGATCGCTGGCAGCCCAGATATTCATATTTGATGTGTCACGAGAGCCCATGGAAGTAAACAATTCCTTCTTGAGCTTCTGGAGTCTCATTATCTTTATTGACGCCTTCAAACTTTCTTGGTGTTTTTGAGTCCTCTAATTATGTTTTCTTTCCACAAAATTCGAAGTGAAATTTCGAGGTTGATGTGATCAGTTATCTTATGACCCTGACGAAAAATGAGCAGCCAAAAATTTGCTTTTATGCACAATAATTTAAGTGATGAATAATTTTTCAAGTGCATGCTACAAAAATAGAAATTTAAGATTTTGCAGCAAAACTTAATTACTTTTCCATTAATTAACTCTTTGATTCATATTCTGTCCATTTGGCGAGATTTCGAACCGCATTTTTTGGAACAACATTGCGCAGAAATGTTGATGCTATGGCTGCAAAAATGTATAACTAAAATAACAAGGAGATCAATGCAATTCTAATGGCACCACACCCAACCTCATACAATGCATGGAACGCCCTCAAATTGCATTTTATCAACTATAATTTTGAAAATATTTAAAAGGAAAGGGTTGATTTTCGCACGCTGTAAATCGCTGTAATCACCAAATTCACTTACTATTTGAAACTAACATTTGACACGAGATTCTCGTATGTTTACAGAGATCTGGTATGTTATTCATACGAAGGGTCACCTACTTTCGTATGTGCTTGGTATGTAGCGGTACGAACTATTCTATCTGTGATTGGCTGTTTTGCGATGAAATGGTATTTTTTAGATACGAGGCCCGATGCAATTTCGTCCTCATTTGTATGTATTCCGTATGTAGAGCTTTAAGTCACATATCAAACAATATATACATAATACATGCTACTGTCAAATAACCTTTTTCAGTAATACCAGACATGAATATTTCTTTTTGATAGGGTGGTGTTTAACTAAATTAGATTTATTGTGAATTTCATGCTGTATGTCGTTGTTGCTACTTGCCTAGCAACATTGACAGGACGCTTGGTTAGCTCTACTTAATGAATTAAGTTGATCTAATATCAGTTCATTCAAACGATATCTTTTGGCCAACCATGTTGACTTATAAATCTCAAACATAACTATTTTTGCGTTCATGAATTATAATGTGTTTGATTATAAATAAAGCTTGGTTGATTTTGACATAGCGATTGCTAAATCAGCTGATCCTTCTGTGATATGTTCCAACCATCTCTCCTTCTCCCACTTTTGCATCAATCATGATTTTGCTTGCTTTAATTTTGTGATATCACAATTGTAAACTTGCATTGCATAATCAGTTCATTTTTTGCATAGCCAATCCTTAATTTATCCTCTCTTTTAAAGTACTGCCTGCAGCGTTGCTGTTTTCACAGCTTCTCACATGTTGTTACAACTAATATGATAAGGCATCTGTAGTAGCTTAAGGTTGCATTTTTAGTAAGTGTCAACATGTTTATCTGAGTTTTATCTCCTTAGCTCGTTTTCCGATTCATTTTCAAAATGTAGCCTTCATTTGTACATGTACATTTTACAAAAGCAAGCATTTCTTGCAATACATCGCTGCAAAATTATGCTCTTTAATATTATGGTGTAATTCTTTAGATTATGCATCTGAATTCTTACATTAACAACATGTATTGTTAAACTTGTTCCTTTTTTCTAATTTTTTTATTTATATGAAAATATACTCCTGACTATTTTCTCACAAATGTTGTTATATCAGATGAAGACCTTCACAGGTGATGATCTCATGTGTAAGGCCTATAGCCTAGTGATGTTAACATCTGGGCGTACGACGCCCATGCACACCACATTTCAAATGTTATTGATAGGGTGATTTAATGTGAGGTAATGCATGAATCAATTATATCAATATACAGAAGGTATGAGTCAATTTTTGCTGATTGATTTAAGCTTATTGAAGATGAGGAAAAATATTTGCCTTCCATTAGTCAAGATAGTTCGATGAATTGTGAGCGATCTCTCAACTTCTACACCAGTGTCTCTCAATCAGTGGATCACGAAAGGTTTCGACTTTCGAATTCGAAAAAAATTGCCTTTCATGGTGATAAACAAAAGTTTAATTGAAGAAAATGAGAGATCTTATGAGCCACTACCGAATTTTATGAAGTGAAAATCCAAAACTGCAAATTGTTGGACATGAAACTCAGTACTGACATGGAACATGGTAGAGATGGCTTTCACAAACGGACTTGGACTTTACATGTCTTAAAATAGAAAAGTATGCCACAAAAATGTTTCCTTCCACAAAGTGCCACGACTCATCTGCGTCGATCGATGATATTCAAATGACGACACACGATCCAGACAGACATTCAGAAAAGGGCTAAAAAGTACTATGATTTATGCGTTCTTCTTAATAGTTCCAGTCTATCTATAAGAATTCGAAGCTTCTATATTTTGTGATTGGGATATTATACTTTTCGCTTTTGTTAATCTGCTGTGTTTATCTGGCTCCTCACGATGGCACTCTGTAAATCACTAGTCTATGTGTGTTGAAAATGTTCTTAATATTTTTCGTTCTTAGAGCACACATAAGATCGATTTAATTCGGCCGGGAAGGCAATTTTAACAAATTTGTAGTTGATTTTGGGCCGAGGTTATATTTGTCGTGAGAACCACTGGTCTACGCTAACTTATGAAGAGAATTTTAGCGCAGCAGCTCATCAGATGGCGAAAATGCTTCAGGGGATTTTCTTTTTTTTGAAAAGATTCCCATCTTTTCACCCATCATATTATCAAACAAGGTTCAGATGGCTCTTGATATTTTGAGATCACATGCACGCCATACTGCTCTTGTAAAAATATGATGGTTTATGCATGCAGAATCCGACAAAATTATGTCCACTGCAAGACGATGCTACCATCGTTTTGCAAATTCCTTTTCGCGGAATTATTTACTATCAACAAGCGAATGTAGAAATCTAATTGCTTTTCTCGATTCACTCCTGAGCTAACCATAAAAAATATTAGATCGCAATTTTAACTTTTCTGAATTTGAAAATTGCACCGTTAAAATAATGTCTGATGCTTTTCCATGAAATACGCGGAGTGTATTCATCAAAGCAAGTGATAAAAAACTTTTCTCTTTCAATGACACTGAATTCAATTACTTCAATTGATGTCATGAAGCCTAGTCGTCTAAATAGAAAGTATTTTAGGATGCTGGATTTTACCCACTACTATTTCCTTTTCCAAATGTTTTCAGACAGCTTCATCAGTTTTATTTCTAGATTTTAAGTAATTTTCTTTTTTCGACCTGATTTTTTTTTATCTTGATACCCGCATTCCTTAAGTCGGAATAACATACTTTCTTCATTATTTATTGTGGCACTGATAGCCGCCACATGCTGAAAGAACAAGATTATTTTACAACTGTGACTGCATGTTTGATGAAGTTAGTATGCCGACTACGGAATCCTTCAATAGAAATTGCTGAGGTTGGATGAATGCTAATGAATTCAGAATCACGGTAAGTTGACAACTTTATTCAATTACGAAACCTTTTCATACTTCATATGTGATTTCGCATGTGATACTTCGTATAAATTTCAATCATACATTTATTTATATTTGTCGGTATTTTTGCTGATTCATGACACTTCTCATGTAATGAAAACAGAGCTGCCAATCGAATTGCAGCAATGGAACAATTGCAGTTATTGTAATTGTGTAATTAATTGCAAGTTTTGAAGTAATTGTAATTGCAATTGTAATTGAAGATTTTGATTTTAAAGTAATTGTAATTACGAAAGTTCAACTGTAATTGTAATTATAATTGTAATTGAAGAAAAATGTCGGTCAACTACACGTCAATTACTTTTGTCTTTTCGGTTAGACGAAGCACAAAATCCAAAGATTCCTGTATTTAAAATTGACGCTGCAAGTGAGAGGACAACGTATAATAATTACAATACCGGTACTATTAATAAACATGAGATCTAGCTTTGATATAAAAGAATGTACATGGAGGAGAATGGCATTGCATGGATATGAGACGATCCTTATAGGAGGAGATGGTGCAACCTATTTTTGGGCGTTCACACGGTTTCTTTAGAAATGGGCCTACCTAAAGTAGCATAAAAGTTGCCTGCTGTTAATGATGACTCAGAGACAGACTACTCATCCTGTTTCTGGCGGTTGCTGTAACTGTATCATCGAGATAAGACTCATATCATGACTGATTAGGATAAACTTTTTGCATACTCCACCTTAAAATGATCGTTGGAGGGTTGTGACGTTACAATTGAAATTGACAATAAGCCCTACTTCTTTCTCTATCTTGTACTCAAAATCAAATTTACTAAGACTTAAAATCTTTTTGGACAACTAAATCATAATTGACCAACATTGTTCTGAAAATCGATGTAATTGTAATTGTAATTGTGTAATTAATTACAACTTTTGAAGTAATTGTAATTGCAAAGTCACACATGCAATTGTAATTATAATTGAAGATTTTGATTTCAGAGTAATTGTAATTGCAAAATTTCAACTGTAATTGTAATTGAAAAAATATTGCATAATTGTTCCAACCCTGCTGCCAATTTACCGAATCTAAATTGCAATAAATCAAGTCGCATAGTGAAGGAATTGAACTCTAAAAAATCCTAAAATTTTCGTGTCGGCTTTATTAAACTTTCCTTGCCTTTTAAAGTTAATAATAAAGTAAAGTTGTGTTCGATGGTGGGTTCATGACGCATAAAATCACAACCTTAGCATATCTAACAGTAAGTGGTAGTTCCTGATAATGTGTACTCTGTTTATTCGCCATAATTAGGAAGATTATAACCGTGACAATTATTTCCAAAAACAGGAATTAATGGTAGACTAATTATCGCATTTCACTATATGATGCGATATTGCACTGATTTTTTGGCTATTTTCTTTATACTAACACCAGCAGTGGAAGTGTTGAGCAGATGATTCGTAGCGGGTTAATTATATCATGTGTCTTGTATTTGACGGGTATAAATTAATAGTATGAATTCGATGAAAAAATCCTCCGTTATTGATCATTCGCTATCCTCCAAAAACCAAAAAGCTATCCTCCTCTCCACATATTCAGAATAGTATGAATTCGCACTCTACGAGGGAACAAAACTCAAACGCCAAAATGATGCCTTCATTTTATCTCTTCCAGAAATCAACGACATAATGATGGAGATCAACCTATGAAGGAGATCAACTTACCCAACGCCATCCGTAGATCTGGATTCAACACCAGTGATGTTAGCTGTGGTGTCTTGTTGTTTTGTAACTTCATTTTTAACACATGATTTAACTTTTGATAACGAATCTCAGTGTGGCAACTCGAGGCCTAGAACTAAAGCATTTGTATTTGAATAGTAATCAATATTGAATACTTCTAATAAGCATCTCCAATGCAATTGATATTGAAACTTTCAGAAGAGATGTGATTTTGCATTTGAAATTGTACTGGTATTTGAATGTAATTAGATAAGTTTGAGTATTTGTATATGTATTTTTTTCATTTCTTTAAGAATTACATTTCTACTTGTGTATACAATTTGGCTTGTCAGATGAAAAATACATGTTTGTTCTAGACCTAAGGAAAATGTGTTCGCTACAGACAACAATAATCAGACAGTGCTCCTTCTCCATTTCATACTAAGGTAAGAATTCATCCATCGCAGCCATCAGTGGCCTCAGTAAATCTGTTGTATTAACCGGAATAAATCAACAATATGCATTCACACACTCCGAGGGAAAAAGCTTAAACGACAAAACGATGCCTCAGTAAATGTGTTGTATTCAACGGGTCGGCACTACTGCAGTTTAGTGCACCCTCTTTTACCCCTACTGCAGTTTAGTGCACCCTAAAATGCATGTGAGAACAACATGATTTAATCAACAGAATGAATGCCGTTCGTTCTTCCCTATCGTTATAAATGAGTGTCTTTGTGTCTTCGTCTTCGTCTTCGCACATTACACCGAGCGCGCGCTTCGGTGTAATGTGCGTAGTCATCGTTTTCGGGAGAATGCGCCGTTGTTTTAGGGTGCACTAAACTGCAGTAGGCGCGTTTCCGTCTCTTTCATAGAGGGTGCACTAAACTGCAGTAGTGCCCAACGGGTCTGTATAGATCAATGAAATGTATTCACACACTCCAAGGGAACAAAACTTAAACCACCTTAAACGACAATGCGATGCCTCAGTAAATGTGTTGTATTCAACGGGTATGTATAGATCAATGAAATGTATTCACACACTCCGAGGGAACAAAACTTAAACCACCTTAAACGACAATGCGATGCCTCAGTAAATGTTTTGTATTCAACGAGTATGTATAGATCAATGAAATGTATTCACACACTCCAAGGGAACAAAACTTAAACCACCTTAAACGACAATGCGATGCCTCAGTAAATGTTTTGTATTCAACGGGTATGTATAGATCAATGAAATGTATTCACACACTCCAAGGGAACAAAACTTAAACCACATTAAACGACAATGCGATGCCTCAGTAAATGTGTTGCATTCAACGGGTCTGTATAGATCAATGTTATGTATTATGCATTCACACACTCCGGGTCAACAAAACTTAAACCACCTTAAACGACAAAACGATGCCTCATTAAATGTGTTGTATTCAACGGGTATGTATAGATCAATGAAATGTATTCACACACTCCGAGGGAACAAAACTTAAACCACATTAAACGACAATGCGATGCCTCAGTAAATGTTTTGTATTCAACGAGTATGTATAGATCAATGAAATGTATTCACACACTCCGAGGGAACAAAACTTAAACCACATTAAACGACAATGCGATGCCTCAGTAAATGTGTTGTATTCAACGGGTCTGTACAGATCAATGAAATGTATTCACACACTCCGAGGGAACAAAACTTAAACCACCTTAAACGACAATGCGATGCCTCAGTAAATGTGTTGTATTCAACGGGTATGTATAGATCAATGAAATGTATTCACACACTCCGAGGGAACAAAACTTAAACCACCTTAAACGACAATGCGATGCCTCAGTAAATGTGTTGTATTCAACGGGTCTGTATAGATCAATGAAATGTATTCACACACTCCAAGGGAACAAAACTTAAACCACCTTAAACGACAATGCGATGCCTCAGTAAATGTTTTGTATTCAACGGGTATGTATAGATCAATGAAATGTATTCACACACTCCAAGGGAACAAAACTTAAACCACATTAAACGACAATGCGATGCCTCAGTAAATGTGTTGCATTCAACGGGTCTGTACAGATCAATGAAATGTATTCACACACTCCGAGGGAACAAAACTTAAACCACCTTAAACGACAATGCGATGCCTCAGTAAATGTGTTGTATTCAACGGGTATGTATAGATCAATGAAATGTATTCACACACTCCAAGGGAACAAAACTTAAACCACCTTAAACGACAATGCGATGCCTCAGTAAATGTGTTGTATTCAACGGGTATGTATAGATCAATGAAATGTATTCACACACTCCAAGGGAACAAAACTTAAACCACATTAAACGACAATGCGATGCCTCAGTAAATGTGTTGCATTCAACGGGTCTGTACAGATCAATGAAATGTATTCACACACTCCGAGGGAACAAAACTTAAACCACCTTAAACGACAATGCGATGCCTCAGTAAATGTGTTGTATTCAACGGGTATGTATAGATCAATGAAATGTATTCACACACTCCGAGGGAACAAAACTTAAACCACCTTAAACGACAATGCGATGCCTCAGTAAATGTGTTGCATTCAACGGGTCTGTATAGATAAGTAACATGCATTCACACACTGCGAGGGAACAAAACTTAATGAACTGATGCCTCAGTAAATGTGTTGTATTCAACGCGTAGATTAGATAATGGTGTCATCGGATAGCGTCTGGTACACGCAGGCCTATTGCACTGAGCTTTATAGTTAATACTAATTAGTGAAAATATCAACTTCCAATTCATTTAAAAATTCTAATCAAACTTTACTCCAAAAACGTATTATAATCTTAACATTATTATTTCAGATTCAAATAGAAGAAGCGGAATGCTGATCGAGGTACGTACTCATTCTTTTAATGACGCATTAATAGCAGTGTTCGTACATGAAAATCTTAAACAAAACCTTTTTTTGCTTCATAGCGTCATGTCTGAAGCACGATAAATTAAAATTCTTTTTACCTCCAGTTTACGAGAAAATTCAAGATTGAATGCTTCTTCGAATTTTCAACGTCAACTAAACAGTGTACTATTATAATCAGGATGGCAACACTTTTTATCAAATGATACATTAAATTAGCTGTTAGACATCGATTTATTCATATTTCAATTTGTCAATTTAAACATTACATACAAGCCGTCAGAATAGGATGAGTACAGGTCTGGGTTTTGTAAAGAGACCTCACGTTGTTCCTGAACAATAGTCAATCCCCAAAAATGTATAAACATTTTCCCAAAGTTGTGCGCAATAGCACACTCATTACATAGATTATATGAAATTCAGTTTATTCGTCAGTGCTATGTAATAGCTTGTACTAATTTTAGCAGACACAATACTATTATGAACCGACGGTTCTCCCTGTTCGCATTCAAGTTAGATGAAAAATAATGCAAAGGTTATACAGGTATATAATGTAATTAGATTTTCATTTCTTTGTCACTTTGTTACGCACGTTATAGGTAAACAGCTCGTAATACCTAAAATTACAATTAGTGCTCTCTTCTAACATCAACATATTATTACATTTTTATAGTCATCTTCCCTATTACAACATCCTTTAGATAAAAGGTATGAATTATGATTAACCGTCCCACCTAATTTTTAGTCTATAAATCCTTACTTGCATTCGACTGCCTTCTGCAACAGAACGCTGCCCCTTTGAGAGGCACCCACAAAAAGAGGCCCTTCACACTGAATTATCGGTTAGCTTCAATAAGACACATGTTTCACTACTGAATCTGCATGTTTCTATCTGACAACATGAATTAAAAACTGCAAGATCTATTATAATTGAGGCAACCGCATACAGGCGTCCATGAAATCCGTGCATGATTTTTCGTGAATATTCATAATGACTGAGGGCGCGCGTTTTTGTCCTGCAGGTGCGGAATGAAACGCTGGCTGCCGGAAGACACCACTAGAAAAATGACAATTGAAGAATGTTTTATTATGATAATCACAGACATATGTAATGATAACGATAGATGTCCGTTTTGTATTTGGAAATTCGCGAACTGTGCGAAGCATTAATAAAAAAAGTTCAAATGGATTCTACCGTCGTATTTTTTCGAACATTTAAAACGCGTGTCTCAAATTATTGCAATCAAACTTTATTTTAAAACGCTTCAAAGAGTTGGATAATCAGGAAAAAGATTCGAATGACAAAAACACAGTGAATCGAGAATAATGGAAACCTTGAAAAATTAATTCCTCAACAAATTTGCTGAATCGGAAAAAAATAAGTTAAACTATTCAATCGTGACTCAAATTCCTTATTATCTAACGCGTGTATAGTGTCTGTGTTGATTACAACAATTCCATGTTCTCAATGATAATAATTACCATGACACCATCTGACGTGTAATAAACGTACAATATATCCAATGAATTTTATTTGAACAGTTATACCATTGAAGAAGTAATGTTGAACACTTGTTTATGTGAGAATCATAGTATTAGATTCATCAGCGCGCGTCTTCGGTTTCCTAGAAATGAAGGGTTGCATGTAGCCTGAATATCGAAATGGCACATCCACAGAATTAAACAACTTGCTCCTTCTCGAATGGATAATTCGTGTATCGCTTGCTACTGAAAATGGCAAAAACTACACTCTCAGCAGAGGAACCAGAGTCAGTGAGAGATGTGTGCGTGCTGTGACATCACTTCGCACACACCAAAACACACATCGATGTCTGGCTTTGATTCAGTGTGTGCACTTTGCAGTGAAGAATGCTGAGAAGAGGATGTGAAATCATCAAGTGAACTCATTTTCGTACGCCCGCACCTTTTTTTAATAATGATCGGAACGGCCAACATTGTGGAGAAAACTTGTGCGCAATGATCTGAATTCTTCGAATCTGAAGGAATTTTAGCAATCGAAGCACTTTGTTTGAACTCACATTAATCCGCAAGCGACGCAAAAGGTATAAGGAATTTCTTTTTGTCTACCCACTACGTTCCTCGATCTGCCGTCGATTTCGAATTAATCACACTTCTAGCAAACCAAAGCAGATAAAGAAAATATTTAACTCTGTGGTGAGAACTAACTTCATTATCTTACTCTTCCTATTTATAGATATTTTGACCATATTTTTTATGTCTTAGATTACTCTCGAACATTATCAAGTACGAATATATATGATAGGCTATTCGTACACGATTCAAATGACATGTGACCTTTGATGGCGAAAAAATATGCTTATGATCTTTGGAAATAAATTCATGCCGATCGATTCTTAGATAGTGTTAAGCAGTGAAAGTTTGTGATTCATAAAGAGAAATAAAAAACCTCTATCGGAAACGAATATAAGGTCGGATACTTCCTATTACATGCACTATAGATCATTCATCATCACAATTTAATAACATGATAAGATCGAATTTACAATATTTTCTTTGTGCTCGATTCTGATTGGCTTTTGAAAGCTATCAGTACATGATCAACACAGATGGATAATGAATATTGGTAAAACATTTCCTATGTTAGTAACTGTTGGCACCATCTTCTCAATTATGGGATGACAAGTAAATGTAGTATATTTTGTTAAATTTGATGTAGTATGTAGTATCGTAAATTTTGTTTGACTTTTGTGTTTACGACGAGTCAATGGTATTCATTCATTAGTTGAAATTAAGACTCGCGCATTTTCAGGATAAATCTACTATTCCACATATTTCGGAACTATAGACTGGATTTTGATAAACGAAACGCCGTTTTCGTTGCATAACAAGAAGACGAATAGACGAATACAACTGCAATGTACTTTTGTCGATAACTACCGTATTTTTTCATATAAAGGCCCATTGGCTTATATTAACCCCTTCCTTACCAAAAAAGTAAAAAGTACCCTCGTCAGATCCCATTTTTTTATTGAAACGTTAAAATTTTCAAAGCATGTTATTTGTGATTATAATCGCGGAAACAGTCCATACAAAGACCAGGATGATCTGCACAGTCGTCACACTCATATCGGCTGTCTTTCCTGCGACCAGCAGCATAGCAGACTCGACATCTTTTAGTTGGCCTGGTTTTGTTTTCAGTAGCAGGAATCTTCCTCAACTTGTGCTGGATAATCTCGCATTCTTCTTCCACCTTGGATTTTCTTCTACCAACTCGAGTTGGCACAGATTGAATTCCCGTGAGGTAAATAATTCCCTGACTTGTGAACTCCTTGAATCCGACATTCGATGCGGTCAATTTTCTGTGCAAAAGGAAGCTGTTCAGAAGTAGCCGTTGCATTAGACTGAAGCCACATTTCTTGAACCACACATGTGATTTTCGTACTGGTGAATATGGTGCTAACATTTGATCTGAAAGATCCACACCAGCCATATGTTGATTATAGGAATCAACCATTGTGGGTTTATGAACAACTAAGTGATTACCGCCACGTAGAACTCTATTCTTCTCAATTGTGTCGGCAGCGTCAACTGTTGAAATTGAGTAAAATATTTTCTTGTCATTGAATTTGCAAAGTAGTACATTTCCCTTTCTCACAAAAAATGATTCGTTTTTGCGCAATATCTTTTGTTGCAGACATTTCGGAGCTCCTCTTCTTGGATTCATGGTTCCCTTAGTCCTGTTTTTCGATTGAATAGATATGCTGCAAGGCTATAGCTTGTGCACCAATTATCAGCATGAACCACATAACCTTTATCCAACAGTCCAGCTCTTTCCATCAATACGACAATGGTCTTCTCACTCTTCAAGAGATTGTTTGCAACATCATACTCACTCGAAAGGTCCGTTTGTTCGGCTCAGTTGCCCAGTAGTCGCATATTTCTGGCTTACGGATAAGTCCCATCAGGAACGTTAGAACAAGGAGTTGCTTCATTTCGTCTATCTGTATATTTTTCCAACTGATGATTTTCATATCAATGCCTGTTTCTAAAGATGTAATATGATTTTTCGTAATTTCAATCGAAGCACGGGAATTTGTCCAATCACATAGTTTACTAAGAAGTGAATCCGGTAAGAAATGACTTATGTAATCAGTTAGTTCCATTTTGGAAAGAAATTCACTGTTTAATCTGTGTAGCGAATTTGCATTTTCAACAAAGGGAATTTACAAATGTCCAGCTACGGTGATTATAAACTGGAATTGTCAATTCATCATCAGAGGGCTGGGAGTCGCTCTCATAGGAACTGCTGTTTTCATTGGAATCATATTCATCACCACCTTCTTCCAGGTCATCTTCACTTTCATCCAAATCAACGGCATCAGAGAATCCATATCTCTGTACGGGAAATCGCTGTCTCTTTCCTTCAGCCATGTAGACCACATAGACAGGTGACAGAAGAGAAATGGCTTTGCTTATATCATTCTTCGGTAAATAGTCAAACACAAAGGCAAACACGTCACGTGATCTCCTTACTGCGCCGTCGAATGAATTATCAATTTCTTTTCTCAGCTAGAATGATTACGTCACGCGATTTCCTTACTGCGCCGATGAATAAACTATCAACCTCTCTATATCCGATTTATTAACCGATGGAATCTGAACAATTGTAAGCATGACGAACGGCGTTCGTCATGGGACGGAATGCATGACGAATGCCGCTCGTCATGGTAAGGAAGGGGTTAAGCTTTTACCGAGTTTACGACAAAATATTGACTCCAAATAGAGGCCCAGGACTTCTATTTGGCACCTTTTCAATCTCTATTAAGCTAGCCTTTATACTGATTTTATAGTCTAAAAAATAGTGCCTCGATGTATAAACACCAAAATAAAACTAAAAAGTGTGTTGTTGTGAATTATAGCATATTTTACAGTATATTTAAAACAGGAGCAGTCAACAGCAAACTTCTGTCAATAAAACTGGTAGCCTACATAGGCTATTCAATTACGTAGATGCGTCTTTGGATTCATATCTCATCTCAATAAAAGAACAAAAAGTTAATAGCTATGATTGTATAAAGCAAAAGTGTCAACTTCTTCAACTTTGGTCAGATGCAAATGTGTAGCAGTTTCACAGACTTCAGTGTGACAAAGTCGTGAAGTTTGAGCCTTTTCCTCCGGAGGATGATTGTCTTGTTGTGCAGCATGAGTCACAACAACTTGCACAGATCGATAGTGCTTCATAATTTCTGCCATCCATTTGTGTGAGCAAGCAAAACTGGGTTTGTTGAGTCATCGAGCAATGTCTTTGGCTTCATGTTGAATCTATATAAAATCTAAATAATTTTCAACAAATTGCATGCAATTGAGACAAAAAATCAACGTAGTCTCAAGATGCATTTGTTTAATCATTCACGAATTTTCGTCAACGACCTCATCAGGTGAACGATACAAATGCATTGTAACTCTGAACTTGGATATCTGAAGAACGCAAACTAATGTAGGCCTCAGTGTAGCAGCCTCAGACTAGTCTTGTCCAACCATGGTGATAGTATTCTCGCTGTCCATGTTTCCAACTTACGTTTCTTTTGTTAGAACGTTCAATTTTCAACCATTCTAATAGTTAAGATTCGATTTCCAGATAAAAAGGTCTGAGTCGACCGGTTGTCGGTGCCTTTTCTGCTTCGTGGAGACCTATCTTAGTTTGCGTTCTTCAGATATCCAAGTTCGGAGCTACAATGCATTTGTATCGTTCACTTGATGAGGTCGTTGATGAAAATTCGTAATTGATTAAACAAATGCATCTTGAGACAACGTTGATTTTTAGTCTCAATTGCATGCAATTTGTTGAAAATTAAATAGATTTTTCCTCTTTAAACGAGTCTTAGGAATTGTCTTTGCAGTTTGTTATGATGCCATAATGCGGTTGTTAACGAAGAAGATGAAAGAACATATGTAGTATTATATCGCAAGGCTTAAATGCCTGTGCGACTCTGACTCAAAAAGTAACCAATAGCTGAGTTCGCATTGTCACACAAACTCACGTGCTTGTTTTCATACTCGCTTGCATATTCTTGTAATTATAGGCCTACCCCTGGAATTCTAGAAACAATGCTGTTTGTAATAGGATGGACGACTCGATCTTGACAGCATCAAGCAAACACCCACGCACACCCACGCGGGCGCGCACACACAGACAACCAATGACTAATAAGACTTTTGTGAGAATGCTTCGAGATAAATTCTTGGAATACCTAAATTCTATTTAAGTAATTATAATAATAATAATAATGTATGTTTATTTCCAAGAGAAAATGACAATCGAGAAAGGCAAATAAATCAGGCACGGATGAAGCAAGTAAAACAGTAAATATACAGAGGTTTCACGATTATGAAGAGTTCGCAATTGAGCAAGCCCATGGGATGAACGAGTTTAAACGTCTATATGTAGAACAATACGGCATGCGGAAGTGGTTGCTTCTGGGCAAGCGCTCTGGAACGATGTGATGTAACGGATGGGATTTACTTTCACATTTAACTAACAGTTTCAAAGCTAGTTTTTGTTGACGCGAAGCAAAGGTTTTGATTGCTGTACACGTGCAGGACTCATCACAGATGATTCGGTGAGAACGCCTAAGAAACCTATTCACTTTATCCATGTCATCATGTCGCAAAATTCCAAACAGAGGAGAACAATATAAAAACACTGAAAATACAATCGCATCGAAGACATGAAGTAGTTGCTGTTTTGACACGAACGGCTTTAAAGATCGGATGGCAAACATACGTCGATTTCCAGTTCGAATAACATTAGAAAAATGCTCACTCCGAATGAGTCTATTGGTCGAAATGACACCAAGAATAACATGGGACTCAACCAGCTCAATTCCGTCATAGAGAGGCATGGAGACAGCAAACTTTTGACGCTGAAACACCATTTGTCGGCTCTTATTGCGATTTAAAATCAAATTATACTTGGATATCCATTCTTCAACGAATTGTAGATAATGTGGATTTGCGTTGCCCGTGAAACTTTCTATGAGAGTTATGTCGTCAGCAAATTTGATCAAACTAGCACAATCACAGTCAATGTCTAAAGATGACAAGAACATGTTGAAAAGGTATGGATCCAAAACAGACCCTTGGGGTACACCTGATTTCACAAGAATAAGGTCACCGAAAATGCCATTAATTGAAACACGTTGACAACGATCAGATAGGTAGGATGTGAGCCATTGTAGAAACCCGTGACTAAATTGATGTTGATTCAATGAGCATATGAGACGGCTACGCTGAATTTTATCAAAAGTTTTTGATAAGTCCAAGCATGTCAGTCTTACAAACTTGTTTGACGGACTGACAGTTTTCTTGCTCACAGTAAATTATGTTTCCTAGTATAGGCCCATCTGTCAAATATAAGCCCATGGGCGTATGGAAAAATGCGGTAATATTTTTTCAAATTGTTATTCACCCGTCAATCAATCGCCGACTACAGTTTGTGAGACAATTCGTTGTCAGTTTATGAAAATGAACACACACAGCTGTCGCAGTTTGTTAACCTGCCAATCAAACGAACTTAGGGAGCGCCAACTAACGTAGGGAATTGTTAGGAATCGTTCAAACACAACAACTAGAATTTCCCCTACCCACCTAACCCCTAAGTTAGAATTCCAAGATAAAAATCATATTAATTCCTCTGCGGCCCCTGGATCCCAGTCTTAAATTAGATCTCCAAATTGAGCAGCAATGTTGAGTAATATTTGATGTACATGCTTTTTCACCAATTAGAAAGATGTTCACCAGGATTTACTGTTAACAATTTCATCAGCGTATTCCTTTTGAAGATTAATTTGGATAGAAAGTTAACAAAATTAAATTTGAAGGAAGACATCATTATAAGCGGTAAAATTTCTAGAAGTAATTTGCAAAATCCTCCAACGCAGAAATGTTTGAATTGACGTTAGCTATGTCATATCAAGAAATCAATGAAAAATATTGACGAAAAATACATTTACACACGATGAAGTTTTCATACAAAAAATGACATCGCATAGCGGATTATTCATCTATGAGTGGCTGTGTGCGAATGAATGTGCATAATTCAACTTTGAATTGTAAAGAAAATGTTTAAGTGTTATGACAAAATTGGCGGAAGTTAGGTGGAAAATGTATTTTGGGGGATTCACCTAAATTATCGATGTCCGCCAATAAAATTTCGAATCAATCCGTGCTTTGTGATTGCCCGGATAGATGGGCCTATAGGCTCTTCACACTTCAATGTACGAATTGTCAACGTTGCGTTTTCAATAATCCATTTAATGACAGGCTTGCCGTTGGGATGAATTTCCAGCTCCATCCCAACCCAATCCCAATGAGAATTTCCATTGGGATCCCAATAGATCCCAATCCCAATAGCCTGCTTGGCTAAAAACGAACGCAAGTTGACCCCAAGCTGCATCGGACTTACCGCTTAGGCCTACCATATGTGTTAGTAGTAGTAGTAGTAGTAGTAGTAGTAGTAGTAGTAGCGTTTATTCACAAACTGATAATCACAAAGTTACACATTCAATGTTACAGATTTCAAATCAACACATACGGTTAAGAAATATAAATAAAGAAGTGACACGAATACAGTGAAATCAATAGGTCAAACATAAAGGAACAAAAAAAATAAGTAGACTAACATAAACCATTCTGTAGGCATGAAACCCACGGAAAGAATTAATTCAATCGACGTGTCGTGCTGGAGCATGGCACTCTTAATTTCTTAGTAACACTTAATCTCTCAGGAACCAAGTCGTGTAGAGGATGCGAAATGTTTATCTCTGATGTCTGCAAGAGACGCAAAGCAGAAAACTCAAGTTTCTCGGCTATCGGGGGAAATTTGTCACAGGAACAAGTAGAGTTACAGATAAGTCTATGGGATCTTCTCTGAAACTTTTCCAATCGATCACAAAGGGTTGAGGGAAGACAACCGTACACGGGGGATGCATATATAAAATACTGAGTTATCAGAGAATGATATACATTCATCAGAATATGAGACGGCAAGAAGGACTTCAGACATTTAATCACATAAAGTCTGCGAGATGCAGCTGTTAAGAGTTGTGAAATTTGGACATTCCATTTCAGACGATTATTTAAAGTTATGCCGAGAAGTTTAAGGGATTCTTCTTTTACAAAACCATTCTCATGTGCAATGGTAGCACCAGTGGAACGCTGTATAGTCAATTGCTTGCACTTTGACCTGGTCAAGGACAACCCTTTATCTTGAAATATGGACTCACAAATACCAAGATCGACTGAAGAAGAACCATCATGTTGTACAAATTCAACAACTGTCACATCATCTGCATATAACACACATTCAATGTTTCCAAAAGGAAGATTGATGCATCCCATAAAAGCTGCAAATAGTGTTGGACCCAAAACTGAACCTTGGGGAACTCCAGAGCACACTGATGCTGTTGGACCATAACTATTCAAAATTTTAACGCACATTTCACGACCACTCAAATATGACAGAAGCCATGTCAAAAATCCATGTTGCAAAGCCACAAGAATTCAAATAATTTATTAAACGCCGATGTTGAAGCTTATCAAAAGCCCTGGCCAAGTCGAGACAGTACACGTTAACGGATGCCGTTGATTTCTGATCGAGGAAGCGTGTTATAACATCACACAACTCAACGAGGGCGGTATTTGTAGACCCATACGGTCTATGCGCATGTTGACGAGGTCCGTAGCATGAAACAATGTCGAATTTCATTCGGCCTAAAACTATTCTTTCGAATATCTTTGAGATTGAGGGCAAGAGAGAGATAGGTCGAAAGTCACTTATTTCAGGAGAAGTACACTTAGGAATAGGGCAAACAAAAGCCATTTTAAAGAGGCGAGGAAATGTCTTCGTTAAAATTGACCTGTTGAAGATTTCTGTGAGAGGTCTGCACAGAAAGTGGGCCCCAACGCTCAGCAATTTCGGAGGAATGAGATCAGAACCTTGTGACTTTCTGAGGCTCAAATGACTGAGGTGATGATAGACACTCTGCTCGTCTATGGAAAAGTCCCAGGATTCATCCATCAGAGGTAATAAATTCTCATCAGTACCATCATTGAACTTTTTAAGGAATTCATCAGTCATTTGGTGAAGCAGATTCTCCAGGTTACCTCCCTGTGGGAACGCATCTTGCTAATATCAACAGATTATCTGGCGAGGTAGCGATTTTGTGGATAATTTTTTTAAAGGTTCATTTTCGAGTAAAAACTATCTCCGCATGTGAAAATGGTCATCATTTATCCAAAAACATGTGTAAAATTAAAAAACGACAGGTGGCGAAAAAGTTGCTATAATTAGTTGGTAGATATTTGTTTACTAATGCGAGCTGATTTTTCGCCAACCGGCGAAATCGTGGATATTGTAGCAACTAATTAGTGGTAAGTAGTAATGTTCGTATATTACCTTCACATGAAAATATATTTTATACTCAGTCTGATGTGATAAAAAGGGATCTTTTTTAATTCACGAAGGCTTAAACTAAAATGAGTATTTATCTTCCATAAATGTCGCAGTAAATACTATGATATTATTCAAATATTTGTCATTGTTGTAAATTATTGAATGTCAAGAGATGTTATGAAAATTGATATAAGCGGATTCTCTATATTCTTATCATTATCAAAGAATGATAGTCTGCACTTATTTCTTAGATAGATTAGCCATATGTGGCGGATAGTGAGGAGGTGAGGGAGACAATAGAGCCTCGGCTGTAGAGGCGGATTACTAAAGAAAATAAGAGAGAGAGTCAAAAGTAAAAGGTAGCAGAGCGCGAATTGTCGCCGGCGAACTTCGCCAGCGAATATCCCGCAAATATGACTGAACTTTAGCATGATATTCTGCAGCTGACATTCGCCAGTTTTTCGCAAGATTCGTTCCCACAGGGCTGAATTCTCCACGAGAACACTCCACGGATCTTTTATTTTCGAGCCCCTGATGACATTTACCACGTTCCATACATCTTTTGGTTTTGAATTCTTTGCAACCCATATTTGTTTAGCACTTGCAATTTCTTGTTTCACTTTCTGCTTATAGTGATGGTATTCTTGCCAATTTCTCGAACGGAAAGCCGCCCATCTTCGATTTATTAACGATTTCAAAACCGGAGTTATCCACGGCTTATCTTTAGATGTAAAGTAGATAATTTCACGCGGTACAGCGGAGACACATGTCGACAACAGTTGGTAAAATGATTGAACCATATCATCAACTGATTGCTCACAATTAATGATGCTGAAGTCAGTAGCGGATAGACGACTCAGATATTCAGCAATGTTAGACCTGCGATAGTCCCAAACTATTGCTTGACGAGAAGATTCTGTGGTCAATCGGTGAGATCTTGGTATTAGTAAAATACTGTTATGGTCGGAGTTCTTCAATGGGGGTCCGATTATCGCGGAAGTTGTGTAGGACGAGCATGAGTCTTCATCAATTCAAATATGGTCGATAATTTTATTATTACGAGTGGAATCGCATACTTTATTAACCAGGCACAACTGCTGTCGAAGAAACTCAGTATTCAAATCGTTGAAGTCGCCGGTGACCATGATCCCTGCCTCTGGATACCGAAGTTGAAAATTATCAATTTCGGACACAATGAAATGCAGTACGTCGTCATGATGAAATCTATTCAAACCAGGAGGGAAATAAATTGCACAGCAAATGACGGAGCAGATCAGTTTTTGAATATGGATGAATATGATTTCAACTGAATGTGGAGCATCCAACTCAGGAAGAAGAACTGATGACTTGAATGAGTTTTTGATCCAGAGACAAACCCCACCACCACGGCGTCCGATTCGATCCTGTCTAAGTAAGCTATAGTTATCTAATAAAAGAAGATTGTCACTGATGTCCCCATGAAGCCATGATTCTGTAATGACAATTATGTCAGGACGTAGACAAGAAACTGTTATTTGAAGTTCATCAATTTTCGGAAGAATTGACCGAGCGTTCGTTAGAAAAATAGATGGGTATGACTGCCTCTCAGGTAAAATCAACGGTGAAAATTCGTCAGATCTGATCGCAAACGAACGGAACCACGATACATCACAACATCCTCCCCGTTATCTCGTCTCTGCTTGAATTCGGTCCTTACTGCTTTCTCTCTATCTCGCTGCATCTTGGTTAAGTCAGCATGAATAAAAATGTCTTTATATTCAGTGTTTTTTAATGATTTTGCTTTTCTTAACACTTTGGCTCTCGCGGCATTGTTGGTAAGCGAAACACGAAGTAAGCGAACTCCCTTCTTACCAGGTCCTATTCGTCTGACATCTTCAACCACGGTGTCAACATCAAGTTCTTCAGTAATAATCTTTTCTACCTCGCGCTTGTCTGCAGCAGTAGTGAAAACTGTGCCCTACTTGCGACGGATAGGTACATGGATAGGTACATGTAAAATTTAGTGTTATCAATAGGTACATGGATAGGTACATGTATAATTTAGTTATCGATAGGTACATGGATAGTTACATGTATAATTCAGTGTTATGAATAGGAACTTGTATGAGATCTGTTTTACTGGATAGGTACATGTGTTTGGTACACTCAGTTGAGTACACTGTGTTTCGGAACGTCTATGATCGAACTTGTGTGGTTTGGTTCTGAGCACTTGGGTACGTACCGATAGACGTCCGTTGTTTGATTTTGAATGGGTTTGCTCAATTGCGACTATTGTGACAATTATTTTAAATGTAGCACTATTTAGATGTGAAATTTTACTGTGCAGCTTTGATTTAGTTGCTCCCCAATAAGAAAACCAATTCCAGAACTATGTTTTAAATGAAAAGACAAGAGATTTACAATGTAAGTTTAATTTAAGCGTGAAAAATAAATGACGGGTACAGATCACGTCCCTCAGGCGACTCCATGATCTTCAGGAAGTCATCACACCATTCATGAAATGTCTGATTTTTACTAAAGTCATGGTCTACTCGTGTACCGGACACTTCACCGGTAGTCCACTCCGCCTTTGAAGTGCTGACACAGTCAAGGTTTTCCATAGGGCCACTTTGCAGCCGCAAGAGAGATGCATGGTCATATCCAACTGACCTCCCATAATGACTTGGCTGTCATTTTGAAAATAAAATAGTGGTTTTGAGGACATGCTTCTTGTTATGGAACGTTGAGGATAAGTACTTAACAGTTTGGAACAATGATATCCTTTATATAGTTATATATATTCTTTAGGGAAGTTCGGTACCTCTCTGATTGGCTGTTAGGATTTCCTTTGTTTAAAAAGTATATAAGTCCGAGGTTTGTACCAATTCTTATCAAAGGTTCTAATCCTCACGTTTACAAGTTACAATTATTTTAAATCTACAAGTCATAATGGATCGCAAACAGAAAGCCGCAGTTGAGAACGGTACTGCTGATCGTACCACTTCGCCAGTGGAACGTACCAATACACCTCCCCAATCTCCGATGGAGCGATCGACAACACCAAACGAGCCGGTGGTGTTCACCCAAGCCCCTGCATCGCCCGACTACTCGAGTGATGAAGATAGTGACGTATCAATCGAGACGATGCGTCACATGAATAAGAAGTCCATGCGAACGCCACTCTATGGAAGGGTCACGGTCAAAGTCAAGAACGCCCCGACAAAGTACCACACGAAACGGGTCTTCATGCGAATGGAGCCGAACGAGCGGAACCTCACAACCGCTCTCGAATTTTCGGTCAACGACCTTGACACACCACGTCGCTGTCCCTGTGCGCCCAAAAAGACCAGGATCCATGTGCAAGTGGACTTGAAAAAACTTGTGCCCTTTCCTTACCTTGATGATATTTAGTGTGTTTTTTTCTTAATCTCTTCATTTAATATTCATTTGTATATATGAACAAACTTGTTTTATCATTTCACAAATCGGTCTTCAATTAAGGTCTGAATGGGAAAGGGGAACAACTATCTACAATTAATGATGTTCAATAACTGAATTGAAACAAAAAATCAAATATGAAGACTTCAACTTGAAATAAATAGGAACATATAACTTTTAAAGAAACAGTTTATGTTGTTCATTTTAAAATGCTTGTAGCAGTCCAGGATGATATCATACATGTGTCATACACGACACCATAAGAATGAGAATGAAAAGACCTTTAGAATGATATAAGGTATGTACCTATTCGATGGGAAAATCCTAGTTGTATGCAACTGTATGCAAGCAGACAAATGTTAGATTTTTAAATTCACTAAGTTTTTAGCCCATTCTTCAAAGACATGTAGCTCTCTAGTTATATGTCATACATGTGTCATACAATACACCATTAGAATCAGCATGAAAAGAGCATTCAAATGATATATTGTATGTACCCATTTGATGAAAAACTCCTAGTTGTATGCATCTGTATGCAACTTGAATAAATTCCAAGTTTTTTTACAAAAATGACTAAGTTTACAAATTTTCAAAGTTAAAGTTTTACAACTAAAAATGACCATAATATACAATCCTCTACACTTGACCTTGACCTTAGACCTGACCTTGACCTTTGACCTTCATACACTTCATACACTTCATACACTTCATACACTTCATACACAACGAATTTTCACTCATTTTCAAATTATTCAGTGTCCATAGCAGACGTCGTTCTTCGTTCCTCCGTTCTCCGGTTCTTATTACAATTCTGAAGTGAGTTTCATTGTCATGTTGTGCTACTTTATAGGATATTCGGGAGTAGGAACATTATTAAGTTTTTATAACCAAATAGCTTTAAATATGGAAGCTTGGGTTTTTAGGATAGGAACACTTTATGTTATATTATTAACCATGTTTTTTTAATTTTTCATCCTAAATTAAGTCATTGAGCGAGAGACATGAATATATCAGTTTAAATGTAAGTGTATTTAAATCAACAAGATTTTCACAGTTTGTTTATAAATAAAAGATACCTAAATAAAGCCTTCATCCATTTTAAATATTCAGTCTGTCATCTGCTAACAGATGTATAAAATTCAAGCTTGTTTAATTAAACAAATTGAGGATTGGTTGAAATTTTCGAAATTTCACTTTCATTTCATTAAATTAATTTCGAAATTAAATAATTTCAAGACAGCTACTTGTAAATTTCAACTCTTTCTATGAGCAAACCGTTTTCGAATGAAAATTAAACTTTCGACTTTCGGTTTCAATTTCAACTTCAGATTTCAATTCTTTCTAAGATTTATTCAATATCAAGGTAGTACTTCATAAAGTTTTGTTGATGATATATAAATGAGTTCTCATTTAATAAGAGATAAAATTATAATCAAATTTTTTTCTTCTCTAGAGATGGTCCGACAAGAGAGTCTTGCACGACAGCGCCTAATTTTTCACTTCTGTGAAACATGCCAATTACCCGTTCGACATGCCAATAAGAGCGGTCACAAGAACTGTATCTTCAAAAGTGAATGCACATATCTTTATTGCCTAACTTGCAAGTCATACAAACGGAGCAATGAAAAGGTAAATACCGAAGCCTCTAAGGCATTCATTGAAAAGCACACGCCATGTGCTCAGCAAAATGGGAGGAAGGGCATCAACCTCACCTCAAAGGTTGAAAAGAGGAGGTTGGAGCGATTATTCAACAAGGAGAGGCCGATGGAAGGTGTCCTTTCACAGGTGGAGGAGCCTACCGCAATAAAGAAACCCGTCAAGTCCCGAGTCCCAAAGAAAGCCCCCAAGTCACGACAGTTCATCGATGACACCTTAAGTGATATTGAGGTGAGTTCTGCCAATCATACATAATACCTTCAAAGGATAGCTTCTTAAAACCGAATAAATTAATTATTGGTCCATTATGCATAAAAACATATATCGTTTAAATATTTCAGGATAATGATGAGATGCCTCCTCCTAAGAAGACCAAGGTCTTAATTCAAAAAAAGATCATCACTAAAAATGTGAGAATACATTTACTCCATTAATTATTCTACCATGTAAAAAGTATTTCAACATTGTCACAACATTTCAGAGTGAGTTGCCTCAACAGACTTGTGTCAGTTTTGAAGAGGAGAAAGCGGCTGAATGCTTGAGAAATGTAAGTGTTAAAGTTATTCATTAGCTCTTTATGTGAAATTGAATATGTTCTTTTCTTCAGCTGTTTACAGGTGTGAACAGTATACCCCGTTTGCCTACACCGGAGAAGAAGTGTCTTCCTAGTCCCGTAAGTGTCATTGTTTAGTTATTTGTCAATAATATTTCTCAATGCATGAAGTATTTCCAAGAACATGTATGCTTCTCAATGAGTTGCGAGCATGTTATATTATTTTTCTCTGCAGGTTGTGCTATCGCTGTCCCTCAGGAAGCATCGAAGTTTCCTTTCGACGCCAGCGACAAGTACATCGGTGGAAGACAATGAAGAAAAGCCCTATTCGATTCGGGAGTCTTCATCAGAGGATGATGAAACCTCGTCAGCGACTTCATCTGATGAGGAAACGTCGTCAGCGACTTCTTCCCCGACATCTTCTTCCGATGAGGATGATGATCCTGTTACAAATGTAAGTATCAAAGTTGGTCAACTGCATGAGTACAGAATTTTCTATTAAAATATGTTTTTTGTTTGTAATAGATTGATTTATCTTTTAGAATGACTCGTTGCCCCGTGAGACAGAGGTTGGAACCGATCAGAAGGTCACAATCCAGCCGGAGGTAAGAGAAATTCACTTTTGTATCTCATCAATGGTAAAATGCTAAATAGATGATAAACAACTGTTTCTTTCGATTACAGGACTCCGCGATGTGTGCATCTCAGGAGGAGGTGTCATTCAGCCACATCCGGGCTTCTCCGAGCTGGAGTGTGCGCCTTCCTTTATCGCCGATGATGACACTGGCTCCGTTATCTCCACTGCGTCCTTCCTCTTCGATCCCAGCCGCAGCTCCTTCCTCTCCGATCCCAGTCGCAGCTCCTTCCTCTCCGATCCCAGTCGCAGCTCCTTCCTCTCCGATCCCAGCCGCAGATCCTTCCCCTCACGCTGCTGCGCCCGCACCTCCAGCTGCTCTCCCTGTTCAGCAGTATAATGTCGATCTCGACGCAACAGTAGAAGATGACGTTGAGATACAACTCCGTCGTTGCCAAGAGCGCCTGAAGGAGGTTGAGGCCCGCGAGGTGAAGTTGAAGGAGGACAATAGAGGTTTGATTGAGTCTCTAAGAAATATTACTCAATCAAACCTCCTGTTGGCCTCCCAAGTAACCACCAGTCAACAGCACAATAAAGAGACACTTGTCCACCTCGACTGTTCCCAAAATGGGATCAGAAAAGTGCGCCTTACGAGGATGGACGATTTGGGTGGCTGTAGTGACAGCTGCAGTCACCTAAAACTATACCATAGTGGTATTGTCAAATGCGTCAAACTTTAACTTCATTACTTTGACTTCTATTTTCTTCTATTTTGAAAAAAAATAATTGTTGAAATTGTATGTGTTTTCTCTTTACAACAGATCGGAACATATGGTATTGGCTGGTGATGACGCTGACGTCATTAGATGGTAGATGTATATAAGGGCTTGCTAATTTCAATCCTCATCAATAATCATGGTTGTCTGTACCAAGTGTGGAAAAGTGTTCACTCTCATAGGCAATTTGCAACGACATGAAAAATTTTGTAAGTTAGGAAAAACGTATCAATGTAGCAAGTGTCCATATAAGACGAATAGGATGGATAACGTGTGTATGATATCACGCCAACAACACCTACTGTGGACATAACATCATTCTTAGAAAGCATGCGCTCCATGTTAGGGAATTTAGTGTCTGACTTACTAAGGAGCTATCAATTGCGCGGTCGTCTGATTGCACAAATTCGTTATGTCCGTTCTAATCCTCAAGAAGAAGAAACTTTTCTCGCACACTTTACCTCATCATCCTCAAACTATATTTATGACTATGATGCTTGGTTTCAGGATCATCTAAATAGTCTAATAAATCATATTGAAGCCTTCACAAAAAAGGGTAGCAATTGGATTATAGATGATGTACAAAATGTAGAGTTCAATGTAATAATAAGTCCAATACTGTCAGGTGGACAATCATTTCCTCTACCAAAGAAGTTAAAAAACTCTAAAGCTGTCATTAATGTTAATTCAAATGCAAATGATTGCTTCCTATATGCAGTTTTATCAATATTGCATTATAATGAAGTACCTTATTCAAGGAATGAAGTAAAATCATATAGTGAGTGGACATCTGAGCTAAATATGGAAGGCATTTCCACACCAGTATCAATCAAAGATATTCCAAAATTTGAGAAAAATAATGATATTAAAATTAACATTTCTTTTTATGAAAATGGACTCAAAGGTGTTCGTTACAATAGTAACTTTACTGGTAGGCAAACGGTTAATATTTTGCTAATTCTAAACAATGGAGCAGCACACTATTGTGGAATTCCAAAGCTGTCAAGATTGTATAGGAGAACTTTAAAAAGACATAAATACTTCTGCGAAAGATGCACTCAGTCATTCACATATAAGACAACACTAGAACGACACTTCAAGTTTTGTATTCGAGGAAAAGCACAAATAGAAAAAATGTCATCGGATCTAAAAGTACTAACAAGTAGCATGGAATATCAACGAAGTCCTCCTTTAGTAATTTGTGCAGATATAGAGTGCTACATTGATAATAAAATACATAAACCTGCGGCCATTGGAGCTTATCATGTCTGACATAATGCCCTTCAATCGAAATTTGAAAACAAGTATTACCTCTTTGAGGGAGAAAATTGCATTATTAGTTTCTTGCACCATTTAGAAACTGTAGCCCAAGACTTATATGACAACCAATGTGCAACAACTAGGCAGCCAATGTCACTGTCAGCGGATGAAAAAGCACGCCATGAGAATGCAGAATGTTGCAACAAATGTAAATCGAAATTCAGCGATGAAGTCATAAAAGTTCGTGATCATGATCATATCACCGGACGATATAGCCAAACATTATGTAGGAAATGCAATCTCCGGTTAAGACTTAACAGACGGGAGCTCCCCATATTTTTCCACAATTTTAAAAATTATGATAGTCACATCGTTTGCTATAAAGCGATTGGAAGAATGAAATCTTGGAAATTAGATGTTGTAGCAGCAACTGCTGAAAAATATATAACTTTATCCGCCAGTGTCCCTGTAAATGAATACAAAGGGAAGACAGTATACTTTAAACTAAAATTCTTAGACTCATATCAATTTCTAAGTGCCTCCTTGAGTGAATTAGCCAAGGGCTTGCAAACGTATGAGCATGTAGAGACATTAAGGGTAGAATTTCCACAATTAAGTGATAATGTTTTATATCAGAAGGGAGTGTTTCCATATTCATACTTCAAAAACTTAAACACGTTGACGGAAGACTGTCTACCACCACAATTTGAATTCTATAATGATCTTACTCGTGAGCACTGTTCCGATAGTGAATATGAACACGCTAACAAGGCATGGATTGAATTTAATTGTAGCACATTTGGTGATTACATGCTGGCATATCTGAAGTTAGATGTTTTATTGTTGGCAGACATATTTGAAGTGTTTAGAGCATTGAGTCAACGTGAGGATGAAGTCGACCCTGTACATTTTGTCAGTCTCCCACATCTTAGCTTTACCTCAGCACTAAATTTCTCTTCCAATGATCCCCCACACTACATACAAGATGAAAATATGTACAATCTATTTGAACGAGGAATTAGAGGGGGTATGACTTTCACCAACATTCACCGAGCGCGTGCACGCATTGAAGAATTAGGAAATAATACACATGAAAGTCGACATTTGACCTACTTAGATGTTAATAACCTTTACGGTTCTTCACTCAGTAGAAATCTACGCCACTCAAATTTCAAATGGTTGAATGAAAGTGAATTAGAAAATTTTTAAATGAAGAAAATGTTCAAAATATAGATGATGATGGTGAAATCGGCTACATTTTTTATTTAGATTTAGAGTATCCTGCAGCCATTCATGATGACACTGCCGATTTCCCATTAGCTCCAGAAATGCAGATGATTGAAAAGAGAATGTTTTCACACTATATGAAAAATCTATATGAAAAAGTAAGACCAAATACACATTTTTCTTCTATCAAGAAACTTCTGCTCCATCAATTTGATAGGGAAAATTATGTAGTCCACTACTCAATTTTAAAATTTTACTTGACCATGGGCATGAGAATCAAGAAGATTCATAGTGGCATAAAATTCACACAAAAGCCTTGGTTAAAAACATACATTGATATGAACTCTCAAAAGAGGGCTCAATCAAACACTGACTTCGAAAAGTCATTCTACAAATTGAAAAATAATTCTTTATATGGTAAAACAATGGAAAATGTAAGGAGAAGGAAAAAATTTAAACTAGTCAACAATGAGAAACAACTACTGAAATTGTCAAATCATCCTCTCTATGTTCAACACAAAATATTTGATGAAGATCTGGTTGGTATGGAAATGTACAAACCTTCAATAGTTTTAAATAAATTAATATATGTTGGTCAAGCAGTACTTGACTATAGTAAGTTGGAAATGTATCAATTATATTACAATGATCTAAAAGGGTGTCCACTGATAAATAGAACGCGGCTTTGTGGAGGTGATACCGACAGTTTCTTCTTATGTTTATACACATCACCATCTGTCCGTCTCGAAGATATACTTCTATACTTCGGTGAAAAGTTTGACTCTTCAAACTATGATAGTCATCACCGACTATACTCAACTACAAACAAAGCTAGATTAGGTTGTTTTAAGGATGAGTGTGCTGGAAAGTTGCTTGAGGAAATGATCCTACTAAAACCGAAAATGTATTCAATGAAATATCTAGACTCTACGAATCATAGCATCAAACGTGCAAAAGGAATTCAGAGAGCATCAGTTAAAAAATTGAAACATGATGACTATAGGAGTGTCTATTATAGTGAGAATGATACAACTGAAGATATGACAATTATAAATTCAAAAAATCACATAGTTAGCACAAAATCATTTAGGAAGCGAGGTCTTTCGCTTTGGGAGGATAAGCGCTGTTGGCTGGATAAAAATTTATCATTACCATATGGACACTACAGCCTAGGTCTTCCCCCACCGTCGAAGAGAAGGAGATGCCTTCCTGTCACAGGTGATGTAGAATAAGTCTAAATAAAAACAATATAATATTCCACTTGTAATAGATCTTGCGATTGCTGCATCTTCCGACATGTAGCAACACTTACTAATACATAAGTAGTCTTACTAAAATTGAAATTTCTACATCTTTCCGATATGTAGAAATGATTACTAATAAATAGGTAGTCCTAATGTGAATGAATATGTGAAGAATTTGTACTCAACATCATTCCGATATGTTGAGCTAATAAAATAACAAACTTTAGGCAAACATTAAACCTAAATTTGAAACATAGCTTTCGGAACATGCCTCATTACATTTGAACATGGAAACTTAGTGACGTTCAAAACGTTCACATAACAAATTCTAAAAGAATAGCATTTCGTCATTCAATAGCAAATAGTGATCGAAAACATCGTGGCGTTTGCATTAGTATTGACTCATTGCCTTCACTGAAAGACTTTGCGGATCTCATTGACAACCATAAGACTCGGATCAAGATTCCTCTCGATGACAAGGTATGGATAAAGTGTGATTCATCAGTCAAACTATACGTCTGTTCACCAAAACGTGAAGATGTTGAATATCGATTTTTTCGTTTCAGTGACGTCACATGGGAAACCTTTACAAGGGAGATACTACCACAGATAGCGTCATTCATTAAAGATGGAGGACATCAAACGGTTGGAAGTTGTAAATCGGATGTTAACTACAAAAGCAAAGTCAAAACTCAATCTACAAGAGATCGAGAGGAATATACCCAACCGTAAACAATGGTTACTGATAAAACGCAAATTGAATCCGACAACGAGCTTATATCTTGGAAGACCCTCAATGTTAACATGGAGGATTCAGAGGAAGGATAGATCTCTCACTATCCTATTCTTTCCAAATGGAACAATCCAATGTATTGGAAGGGTCATGGAGGGTGATCTCTCATATCTACACTTAACTTTGGAACATTTACTTGGTGATTCATTATCTGATTGGAAAGTGAAGACAATGACCGTGTTATGTGAATTACACTATCACTATGGTTTCCGTAAAGTTACATCATCACATAATCTAACTTATGAAGTGGAGTTATTTCCAGCAGCTCAATTGACTAACTGGCATCCATATCATGTTCATGTGTTCCATAATGGAAAGATTGTGATAACCGGCATGAAAGACATAAGTGATGTGCCTCCCATCATATGTGATTGGAAAAAATGTTTCATGAAAACCAAATTGTAGATTTTGTATATATGTGAATAGATAATGAAATATGAATATGTTTTTGTTTTCCTTATAAACCCTTGTTTTGGAAAAAAAGAGAGCAAGTTAATGATACAACATAAAACTTTATTTCAAAACTGTTTCAACATATTTAGTAAGAATTACATCATTTTTATCACAGTTTTTTGAAAATAGTTCTAAAGCACTTTTACAGTTATTTTTCAATGGTCTCTCGTTGACAAAATAGAGTACATAGCCACCGCACATTAGAGATGTATTACTTTGAAGTGGGAACGATGTCACTTTCCTAACAGTCCAGGAGAACCTGTTCATCCATAATGCGATATCATGTAAACGAGGTTGATTAAGAGAGTCAAAATATTCGGCAACTTTATAGCGATTGATGTATACAGCAATCCAATGTTTTCCGGGAAGGCTGTTGGTATCCGTATTGATGATAAGCGAACAAGGATAGAAAGGAATTGAATCAGGTAAATTATCTCTAGAAAAGACATTGAGAAATATTGTCTTGATGTAGGGATGAGCTTTCCTCATTTTCCTCAAGATTTCTATGTTGCTTAAGTTACTCATCTCTGATAGCTGACAGTCACGTCTCTCATTCTTGTTATCTCAACTTTGCTATCATAGATAGCATAAATGAGACAAGTAATTGTTTTCTTCAAAGGTGACTCAAATGATACCTCCAGTCGTAGATTTCCAGGCTTTGTAACTCCTACGCTTTCACCACCTAGATCTGCATCTGCTGTGAGGTTGTACATAATGAAGAAGTAGCCATTCTTGTACATATCCATTGTAATTCCATTTGAATCGTCTGTATTAAACATGTTGAGGGCGGTGAAAATAGAACCATATTCACGTGCGAATTTGCCATCTTTGAAATTAGGCTCATATGCGTTGCAAGATACAAATTTCCCATCCTGATAGAGTGCTAGTTTGCTAACATTAAAGTGTTGGAAATTGAATGGATTCTTTTCAAAAGCACCAATGAATGCCTCATTTTCCACAAATGTGATATACACCGCCTTTGACATTGCAGTGGGAAAAAGATTTGGGTAGGCATGTGAGGATGATCCCGCACCAATTGTGAAGTTTGTCAACACAGTGTGATTAACTGGATATATTGCATTGTTTTTCCTCAATCCTGTCGCATGCTCGTTGATGACTGACGGGTTCATTGTTACTCGCCTTACATTGAGCACGGCATTACTTATGTTGACTTGATAGTTTGTAGCTCCAAAAGCCATTAACGCGAACTCAGGATTTGCACGAATAAATTTTATTTGCATTTTAACCTGTGATAGAAGATATCTAGATTGACGAAGGAAATCAAGATAGACAGGTCCTTTCAAGTATAATTCCTTTGAATCCGCTGTTAAATCCATTCGTCTTTTCAACCCTGTATTTGAGACATCATCAAATTCCCCTTGCTGATCATCATACCACCCAGAAACTTGCAAGTGTGACTGTTTAGCTTGCTTTTGAAATTGCGTCATTGTATGTATATATGCTCCATATGGATATGCTCGATCCCCTCCTTCAATCTGTTTGTCATTCAATATTAGATACACATCTGATAACAGACTGGCAATAGGAAGATTTGCCAATCCCACTTTATCCTTGGATGAATCAATATTTGTACCATCAGTCTTCTTAATTTGTATACACAACTCTAAATCAATGGATTGACAGTCAATATAATCTTGCGGATTGGCAGGTATATCAAACTGAATAGGCTGTTGGTTACCATCGATATTTGTTGTGGGGACTATGTCTACAATTGTTGAGGAGATGATGTCTGTTTGATGAGGGGGAGAATCGAAGAAACACAAAGCCGAATTGATACTCTGCATCGTATTAGCTCTACAAATATGTTGTCTTCCTTCGTTTTGACTTGTTTCCAGTCGCAGTGGAATTTCGTTTGCGCTTTCTTGCTTTCACACGACGTCTAGATTTAGAACGTGCTGCTCTAGTCGGCTTTTTACTTTTCCTGCGTCTTTGCTTAGTAACTCGACCGGATCCAACTTGTCTTGACTTCCTACGCTTCTTCCGAACTGTACGTCTCGTCTTTGTTAAATCATCTAATGCGTCTATGGCAGATTGCTGCGCGCGCATTTTCATAGATTCACTGATATCCTCACCTTGAAGCGCATCAGCTGCAACATTTGCACCAAAATCTAAAGCCCTGCTTCCAACACGCTTCATGATTGGTACGCCATACTTTTTGAGTGTTGGGAGAACCATACGTCTTAGTGCACCAAATATGCCTCCTCCAACTTGTCGTCTACCTCCAACAAACACGGGATAACCGCTCTGATATGATGGTCTACTGTAAATGCCTGTCATTATGACTATTGAATAACTATGGAAGTCACAATAGCGTAAAGCCTTATTCTCTTGACCTAATATGTAGGGTCAAAACAGTAACACCACCACAGAACGGTACTACTTCTCCTGCGTCATCATGAATTGATATGTCAATTCTATTGATGAAATTTCGGCTGATTGGTAGATACATTGTGTTAAAAAATTCTCGATTGATTAGTTGCTTCCTTACGGATGAGAGAGGAAATGTGCGCAGAAGTGGGGCCTCAATGTCGCAAACCCTTGAATATTCAATAATGTTACAATAGACGTATAAGTTACTTATATCACGCTCTAGTGATGGGGCTGTATCACCTATTGATGTGCCTTCATAAATAGTTGATTTTGAGAATCCCAATGTGGTCGTTAACACGCTATCCAGCTTGATAAGAGAGTTCTTCCCTACCTTTACAATCATGCGTTTCTTATGTGGGTCATAAGAAAAGTGATATTCATCTGCATCAAGGTAATCTACACCAAACTCATTTAACTTTGTACACAATTCAGATGGCGTTTTCAAGCTTTCAATGTTCAAATTAACTCTTTTTACAAGTTCACTGGAAGTAGACAATTCATCACCCAATATCTCTTCGCTGTATACGTGGATATCCCATGGAGCATTTGTTGATGCTTTGAGTTTAGAAGAGGAGAATTGAACCTTGAATGTATCATTTAATTCTGTCAACCAAGGTGCGCTTTCAAGGCCCTTAAACATCCCAATCATTTCAGATCCGAATTCAATAACAGCGGACTCAGACTTTTCCAATGGTGTCTTTTTAGTAAAAACAATAAATTCTGCCTCCGTTTCAACAGTAAATACAGTTACTTTCTCTTTCTTATATTCACAAGTCATTAACGTTTCTGGCACTGATCCTTGAAACTTTCTTGCAAAGTCTTCAACACTTCTAATGACCACAAATTTATTTTTTACTCGGATGCTCCTTTTTTGTAATGCATACAATGGCACAATTCTACATTGAAAATCAGTGACTTTCCTCTCCGAATTCCACCCACGTCCATTGTACCAATACCTTGATGAGAAAGTTGTTCTGGAATACCCAAAAGTATGACTCAAATCCTTACCTAATACAAGAAGAACATGCTTCCCTTCCTTCATTAATTTTGTTGACCCCTTTATGACTGGTTTGTAGAATTTATTCAAAGTCAGCTTGAAGAGATCATTTATTCGTTCAAACATTCTACCGATTTCCTTTTCTGTATCTTGCAAGCTCATTGTGGGAACCTTAGAATCAAAAGTTGACGTTGCAAATGCCTTTTGAATTTTAATCATGTTTTGGACAGATGGTAAAGATGTTGAAAAAGGATGTAAAGTTAGATGATGAAAAGCCCATGTACCATGTAGACTATTTTGAAATATGCGAAAGCAATCATCCTTCTCTCGCACTTCTTTATGTAATTCAAAATAGTTGTTCTTTAGCAAACTGATATCGTTGTAATAAGTAATTTCAGTTAGAGCAACTTCATGGGGTCCATGCAGAGTAATTGGATTAGCGAATTCAACAGAGTAGAGAGATGGTTTGTTACTTGGGAATATCTTGGGGTTGCTATTGCTTGGAAGAATGATATTGAAGTTAGTAGACATGTTAAACTCATATATGGAAGAAGTCACATGCTATATTAGCTTAAAAGTTACGAGTGTCTCCCATCTCCACATTTTGTAGATCCTGGTGCGTTATCCAGCTATTGAATGAATCAGGATATCCTTTCCATTTAACTAGATATTTCCTTTGATTGCCATGACCTTTCCTCCTAATTATTTTATCAATCATATACACCTCTTCACTTCTGTCTACTACTTGCAATTCATAAGAGTAAAATTTTCCTTCAATTGGATTGCCATGGTAATCTATTAATTTATACATGGTGGGTCTAAATTTTGTATTTACTTCATCCACAAAAAACTCTTCTTCAGTACAATTAGGTAGATACCCCTTCTCAAATGTAGACTTAACCTTTGAAATCCGAACTCTATCACCAACATTAATTTTCTTTTCATTGGAAATGTTTTTCGCTTTCTTATCATACAATCGAAGCCATACATCCATCGCATTATCTGGGGTAACATCAACTGGTTTCATCTTAATGATTCGATGGTAGCTTTCATTGTAATTCTTAACAAATTTCTGCAGCTCACCTACCCAAACATGTGTATTTTTTGCAGTGAAATAGCGCCATATTTTTGTCTTCAGTGTGCGATTGAACCTCTCAACCATGGCAGCTTTATAAGCACTTTTGACACTAAACAATTCCACATTATGACTTTTAAGGAGACTTCGAACATGAGAGTTTTCGAATTCCTTCCCTTGATCGGTCTGTATTCTTTGCGGAACACGCCCCTCATCGAAAATGCTCTGAAAAGCCGCTTCAACTTCTGGTCCTCGTTTAGATTTCAGCGCACGTGCCCAAGCATAGCGAGATAAAATATCTATTACGGTTAAGATGTATTTATAGCCATCATTGTACTGTGATATCTGTTGCATGTCAGCCAAGTCCGCTTGCCATTGACTATCTATATTGTTAACAACATATTTTCTTGTTGGAAACCGCTTTCTCGCATTTTTGTGAAGAGTGTAATTCGGTTGACTCCTCAACCACTTCTTGACTTTCTCTATTCCCACACCTGCTGCACGAGCTAGAACCTCCGGACGACTGAAACTTGCGGGATGATTTAAGTCGTAATAAATCTTTCTGAGTTTCACTGCTGTACTCATCGTCTTTGTTCTGATTTGCACGCGTATTACTCGCACAGCAACTGCTAACACAATTGATATCAACCTCTATTCCCTTTTCTGCGTTACCTTCGAGCGCAGATTTCAAACAACAGCAAAATTTTTGTAACGACATGATATGAGAGAGGCAAGGCTTAATTCATATTTGCTTAATATTTACTATACTCCTTCGCAACACGCATTGAGTGCCTAGTAGCTCTTTTTGGTTGCAGATCATCGGGATCATGAAGCTCTCGCTTGACCGCCATCGTGGGTGTTTTACTCTTTGATCCATCTTGTAAGTGACCCTTATCCAATTCATTCACAGTCGGTCCTCCAATAATATTGTGAGGTACATTTTGATCAGATAAAATTTTCTGAAAATATGACCACCCTTGTGGTGCACCTAGTTTTCGCCTTACATCTCTGACAGCATATTGTAGAAGGTCATCTATGTGACTATTTCTAATAACATCACCAGTTGTTTCATCTATTATCTCCCCTCTCTCATTGAACTTCACATGTGATCAATGAAGTCAAATAATCGCTCAGCGCGCACACGATATGGTCGAGGTGTTGACAAGGTTATAAATCGTCGCAACTTGTCACGAATCTGTCGCCTCTTGTCAATGTTTTCAGCTGCTAACTGCATTCGTCGATAGGGATCCTTAATCTTCTGAATTTCCATATCCTTTTGTGTTAGTTCCTTAAGTTGATTCGCAATAGGTTGATCTATATTTTTGACTTCCTGTGCACTTTGTAATGTAGTCAATTGTACATACTCCTCTTGAGGAATGACTACCATCTTTGAATACGACATGTTTGAAAATAATAAGGCAACAAAGTACATTGCTTAAAACTAACTGTGAACCGAGAAAACTGTCATTGGTTCAGCGGAATTAGGTATGATATTTGTTCGAAATCGAAGTCGTTCCGGACATTCCTGGGTTAGATCAATAAATAGATAACCATGTGGTTTCTTTGTTACATCTTCATATATTTTTGAAAGTACTTTAGGTTGTTGAGGTAATATCTGTCTACTGAGATGATGTATCTGACTGCTATCTCTTGGATTTTTAAATATTGCCAAATAATGTGTATTCAAACTTCTAGTTCTTTGCTCTTTCCCTCCATCGAAGATGTTTTGGGTGATGTAGATAATAAAAGCTTCCCTATGATGTGCAGTTTGAATGAAAATTTCAGTTACATCCTTTGAAGATTTGCTTTCTCGTAATAGATCATCTAATACTAGTAAGTCACCTGCTTTGATATCCTCAGTTGATGGCAACCCTTGCTTCACCTCATAACCTTTCTGGCGAAGTGCAGAATGTAGTTGTGGTTGAAATATTCCATAATACCATTTGACTCTCTTAATTTCCTTGTTAAACATTTCATTTCTATATTGTAGCAATTCAGTTACAAATGTAGTTTTACCGGACTGACTTGGTCCAGCGACACACAATGTGCGATCAGTGAATAGACGAAAATCTGTCATCTTATAATTCCATTAACATTAAACTCATCATCCCGCTAATTTTGCTTAGAACAACAAAACAGACACATGTTCCAGATCAAGTTTATTTACATTCAGAATATAAACTTTCAAGTTACAATTACAAATTAAAACATTTGTGTTTCCTCATCACAATTAGGATTATAGAAAGTTTTCAAGTCAGCATCTTGGCGCTTCAACTTCAATTTAGGATTCCCATCTTTAGATTTCCGCCCTCGCTTTTTGCTCTCTTCCTTCCCATCACTTGAAGCAGTCTTATCAATGTTAATTAAACATTTATCAATTGGTAGTGGTTCATAGACTAGTTGAAGAACCTTCATTTGTAAAGATGCGACTTTACCAGTCGAACCATGTGAACCAATATAAAGTCCGGTAACGTGCACTAAGCCCATATAGCGGCCCCGTTTGAGATCCTCACATTCCATCGCGTTTGTAAAGAGATCGAATGCTTGAAAATGATCCGATAGTTTTAAAAACAGTGTATCGAATTCCGGCAATTCCTTATAACCAACTCCTTCCTCTAATGCCTTTCTCCAATGAGTGGGAGCACTTTTAGGCAGCTCAACACATTCTTTCGCGAAAGAGTCAACAGTTTTAAGAATCACTTGTTGCCATTTTGGAAAAGTCACTCGCATTTGTCTCATATTGCTATACCCTGATGTAGACATACCATTACTGTGGAAGAATGGAACTTGAAGATAAAAGCCATCATCACCATAATTCAAGGTTTGAAAGTAGAACGTATTTCCAATCCCTTGCACCTTTCGTGTCGGACGAAGCTTCAAGAGATCTTGCTCAAAAGCGTCACCTTCCTCTCTGATTGTATACATTTTCTGAGTCATGTTTCAACAAGTACTAATTCGGAGCTTTCAACCAGCGCAAATGAATTGTCACTTGAAAGTGGTAAAATATCATTAAAGCGTCTTCCTTATATACACCTATATATGACTCATCAATCAAAGTGATGACGTGTCACTTTATGATTCGCTAACCTTATATGAACATTGCAGCAGTTGCTGCAATCCTTCCAAGCGGACTATTGATTACACCATTAATACTGTTTACAATATCATTTAACATACTTAGAAACCCACCACCACCGCGCTGAATTAAGTTTCGCCTTTTCTTATCACTACTCCTTGGATTTGAAAACTTTTTTATGCTATTCAAAGAGCCAGCATTCAACAGAGGCTTGTAAATAGGTAGACATTTGTGTATTGCAAAAGCTAAATCACGAATGAAATCATCACTTGAATTTTGAATCAATTTACACTTCTTCTTATTATCATGTATCCTGTTTAACTTTCGCAACGCCTTTTTAAACTGACTTGAAGGTTTGAAGGACCGTTTCGATTGACGAGAAGATGCCTTCCGTTTTACAGACATTTTTATTCTAATATGGAAATAGATAATACAATTACAATTTTTGCTTAGTACTTACAACATTATATACAAAAGTTTACAAGCATTCACACAGAGTTTGTTGCTGGTACTTATAAAATTACATAAAACACTTAACAAGTTGTAGAGGGAAACTGATATACACTCACATCGGCTAGAGTCTGATTTGTAGCAGTTATGAGCTGCTCAATGTCTTTCATTAGATGTTTTGAAATTGGACAGCACATACAGCAGGGCTTTGAATGGAAAGTCTGTAAAATATTGGCATAGTATGCCCGCAAACTGATTACCTCAGAATGTCCTTGAGCAGCCACATTGATGCTTACTGATGGCGGTCCACTGAACAAGTCCAGTTTGCATTTCTCACCCTTCTCGTCATAGTAGCTGGAGGTGATAATGTCATGGAGACATGTGTTGAGTTTCCGTTGGATACTGCTGCACCAACAGCGAGAGTATTCCGGTACAATCTCCGTTTGAGCTAGTGGGCGAAATACTTCATTGAGCCAAAATCTTGCAACTCGTGTAAGAGCGTTGTTCACGACTCTCATCAACATTCTCTGCACCACAACGTCCTCTCCGCAGCGGAAATACTTCACTATTTCCTCCATCAGATCCACCAAATCCGCTTTATAGCCAGTTATATTCACGGCAGAATAAAATATATTGCTGGTGAAGAGTTGACTTCGGTAAATTATTGAAATGGGAATGTTGGTAGTGAACGACATGCTGATTGACATTGTATTAGCCTCAAATTATGCTTGAAATAGAACGGTACAATGTCCTCCTTATATAGAAAAGTCAAACAAAGACACAATAGTGACCAATCACAGACCTGCATGATGACTCATCATGCACGATATACAGTGACTGTTGAAGATATTTCTTCATCGCAAAGGGGACAAGATGAAGTTTCAAAGGGTACATAACATGTAGAACACATAACGCTATGAGAACATGGCAAAAAGAGAAGGGATCGTTCCTGTTTAAAACATTTAACGCAGTTCCGTTCACATAATAATTTAAATGTCTCTTCTTCTAATTTCCTTCTGAAGTCACTTTTATTGGGAGAACTTTTTATTAAAACACTGTCAGATGTCTCCTTCTTTCCATATCGTTCCAATTTGATCCTCCTAATTTCACTATCATTGCAGTGTAGCATGGAGAAATCCTCTATCCACCTACGATCCAAATTGTGATTCATAGCATGCTCATCTAGATCCATTAGTCGATCAACTAAATCACCAGCGTTGATATTTTCACTGAGATTTGTTACAGTTTCTATAGCTTTGAACGAATATCCAAGGTCTCTTACGACAACCCACGACGTTGGGATACTAGTCATCATTATGTATGTCATCAAACAACTATCTCATATTTATAGCTTAGTTTGTCTACGTAAAAGGAAAATCAATGTGTCATCTTGATTACAATGGTTTCAATAGTCACAATAGTCGCAATTGAGCAAACCCATTCAAAATCAAACAACGGACGTCTATCGGTACGTACCCAAGTGCTCAGAACCAAACAACACAAGTTCGATCATAGACGTTCCGAAACACAGTGTACTCAACTGAGTGTACCAAACACATGTACCTATCCAGTAAAACAGATCTCATACAAGTTCCTATTCATAACACTGAATTATACATGTACCTATCCATGTACCTATCGATAACTAAATTATACATGTACCTATCCATGTACCTATCCATGTACCTATTGATAACACTAAATTTTACATGTACCTATCCATGTACATCCCTCGCAAGTAGGGCACAGTTTTCACTACT
>CAJQUW010007346.1:0-15823 GCA_907163375.1 Prostheceraeus crozeri | reverse complement strand
AAAGAGAAAAATCGAAGAAACAATAACTGCAAGAAGTAATTAGAAGTTCATGCTGAATGGCGACATGTCAATGAACATTTTGTTTTCATTGATTGCTTTACATTAAAATTGACGCTTGACTTCTCATGACAATAATGGTTGAGAGTCATCTCTTTGTCAGTTTGATACGAACTGCAGTTCATATCATGCTAAAACAGGCAGTTTCATTTTAAGATGGAAACTGATACCAGGAATATTTGTGATCCACATGCATCTTCTGTTTATTAAAAAACAAGAACTTTAAGCTAGGCCAACTGTAGCTAATGTCAGATAGCACAAAGACCTCAGACTATATGTAGTCACCTTCTGATAAGAGTGGTTTCATAACAAAAGTCTAGAAACATTTTCATTGATAATATTTTAGGTGCGAGTTTTATTTATGGTGAGGGTGTATTCTCATCATCTCTCCATCTGAGGGGTCCCGTTCTCACCCTGTTTCCGTCTAAGAGGGCCCCGTACTCATCCTCTTAGCGTGTGAGGGGCCCCTTCATATGCTCTTTCTATCTGAGGGGCCCCGCTCTCATCTTCCTCCCATCTGAGTGGGTCCGTGAGGTGTGCTCTTTATATATAGTAACTTTCATAGTTTTCCACTCGACAAGAAGTTTATTCAGTGAAATGATAAAAGAAGAAGGAAATGAAAAAAAATATTTCTCTGTATAATTGAAGGACAAGACAAACAGAACTTAAAATTTTTCATTCGCTCCTGAAAAAGCTCATTATGGTCATACCCATACCCACGTAACACCCTATTATTTTCTCATCGAAATTTGTCGATTCAAGAGAGGCACCAAATTCATCGCCGAAATACCGGAAGAATCACATGCCTGGTACCTGATAACATATTTCGTATATAACATATACATGCCAAACAAATTTGAATATGTGCAGATTTTTATGACCTTTCACCATCTACTTTCGAATCTATCGGATTCCAATGGATTTTGATAAGAAACTTGTCTATAAAGCACCTCTGTAGCTAAATTAAGACTTCACGGTCGAGCCAATAGGACAATTAACATATTATTCGGACCACAGGAGCCTATTATCAAGCTTCTAGGAATTCGTCAGATTCGAGAAAATTACAAAAATTCCGAAGAGGAACCTAATCCAAATTTGTATCTTCTGTGGCAAAAATCATCAATCAAAAACAAAGAAGAGATCAATCTCTTTCTAATCGTTCTACTTTTAGCATCGTGCGATGCCTATGGAGGTGATAACTTGAGCTTAAGAATTCAAAAATCAGTGCGTGTCATTTTCTCATCATTGAATTGTATTATCTCAGGCATCCTATTTGTCAATGATTTTGATGTGACCGGGAGTGGTCCGCGTCAATGCCTATGATGGTGAAAATAGACGAGTTATCTGATGCGATCAGCTTGATCATATGAAAACACTGGCCGTTACTTTACGGGTTATCTCCTCCCATGTTTTCCAGTTTGTCTGAAACCTGACAAAATGGGCCATTTCAAACTTGACTATTTTCTATCCACACATAAAAACGTAAGATATTGGCTTTCAAATTGACTAATAAGCTGTCCAATTTGAGTAGCGCTATTAGAGAAGACACGGCAAGTTAAATTTACATGTACAGGGTGAGCGGAAAGTCTCTCCCTGATTTCGAAAGCCTGTAGTTTCAAAGCAAATATATTTTTAAGTCTAATTCTTCGTCTCATAATTAAGAATGCACCAAAGTTTTATGCCAAAACAAGCATTTTGATCCACTACAATCTATTCAATCGCTCAAGGGTTAGAGATGCTTTCGTACAAAATTGAGCAAATGAAATACGAAAATATAAATGAATGAGCTAAAAACTTGCAAACACTGTCTAAGTTTATGCTGAAGTGAATGTCCTTTTGGATTCTATTTCTTGGAAGCAACCAGGTGTTGTAAGCTTTTGATGATTCTAATGTGTCAATGCGATAGAGAACATAGCTGACCGGCTTCAAAGCGACCAGATTGATATGCATGTGCCCAGACTAACGACACCAATGTCGTCCAGATATCTATGCTTTTAAATGCTTCTGTGCTATGTGTAAAACCATTGTGATCAAATATCTATTGTCCAAAATAAATCGATAGTTGGATTCATATTGTCTGCTTTTGATTAATACGATTCACTCAGATGTGTGCTAGTGCTGAAAAATATGATATGAAATCAAGATAACAGAAATTTATTTCCATTTCACTTCGCGATGCTATCAACCGAAGAACACATCTCCATTGTTCTGCTAATGGCAGAATTGAAATCTGTGACATCTGTCCAGAGGAAGTGGCATTCTCTGCATGATAGCAAACCACCAGCAGAAAAGACCATTCGAGAGTGCTTCAAAAATTCAAAGAGACTGAATCTGTTCACGACCGTGACAGAAGGCGGGGTTCGTCGAACCATCTCTTAGTGATGATATGATCGAGCCAGCTGTTCAGTGGATCATCATGAACGTCACTTCGTTCAGCATCTAATCAATTGAGCATGCTTACTCAACTATCCGAGATTCACTTGAAGATGGATATCAGGAATGAAGCCCTTTACACAGTACAACGGTTCAAATCTACTGTACCCATCTGACAAAGCTGCCAGACTTGAATGTGCACCGAGTTTCTTACCAGAATAGCGGAGGATGACGCCTATCTTAACAACGTATTTTTTCCGACGAGGCGACATTTCATCTGAATGGCCGCATCAACCGCCATAACTGCGTTATCTGGGGAAAAACAATCCTCATGAAATTCAGGAAGTTACAATAAAATCTCCATCAGTTTGTGTTTGGGCAGGGATGTATCGCGATTGAGTGATAGGACCATGGTCTTACTTCAACATCATTTTTTCCCGTTGGGTTGTTTATTTGAATCGACGGTCAAGGCCAAGGACTACTCGAAATGCTGCAAGAATTTGCCATTCCTGCGATGAAGAGGATGAGACGTTTTTCAAAAACCATCTTCATGCATGATGTGTGCACCATGTCATTGGGTGAACACGACGCCCGGCCCTCCCAAGTCTTTCCTTTATTCTAACTTCGGTAACCGCTGGATCGGTAACAATGGCCCATTGCATTGGGCTCACGAAGTCCAGATTTAGTTTTGACCCGATGGACTTTTATTTTTGGAGTCACGTTAATTCTTTGGTTCAAAAACAAGCGCCTACCAGCATCACGGGTCTCAAGTGTGCGATTCGAGAAGCGTTTAATCAACTTTTGCCATCGCATCTTGACTCTGCTTTTCAGTCGTTCGAGAAAAGACTTGATCTTTGAGTGTCAGTTGATGGAGCTCATTTTGAGCAACTGCTGTAACTAAATAGATTGTAGTGGATCAAAATGCTTGTTTTGGCATAAAACTTTGGTGCATTCTTAATTATGAGACGAAAAATTAGACTTAAAAATATATTTGCCTTGAAACTACAGGCTTTTGAAACCAGGGAGAGACTTTCCACTCACCCTGTGTATTGATATATCAGGCGCTATTTCTGCATTTTGCAATTTGTATTTTCCATAACACGACAAGAACTGATTCAGCTCGATCGTTAGAAAGGTCATTAGAAAAGAAAAAGGTCATCAAAAATTAAAAAAAGAAATTGATAGATAAATGAATTCTGAAGCACGCTACGCCTACACTTCACGGAAAGTTGAGCATCGAGTGTCTACACATCCTTTGAGTTAAACTAGCTGGAAACATTCTATGGATCATTTTTCCATAATATAATCCATTTTGACAAATGACTGAAGTGTAACGAATACTCTTGCATGTTCTCGAATCTATTCAAAGCAAATCAGTCATTTTTCTAGGCCTGATACTGACGCAGCTTTGGAAATCTGAAGCTCGTATCTTTTCTCATCATAGGTTCCTGTCACTTGACCTTTATTATTTCAGTGAGAAGCTCTCTGTCACCTCTGAATGTGAAAGAGCAGAAAACCAGATTTGGTATCATTTTCCGCCTTTATAACCTTAAGGAGAATGGAAGAGCTCGTAAACAGGAATCCGATTTCGAATGCAGTTAAGACGCAGAATATGATGACAATTCAGAGCAAATTATAGTAAACCCTTATTTCAATCGACACAGCAATTGGGCTCCGTGGCACAGTGGCTTCGTGCTTGGCCCAGGGGTCTTTTGGTCCTGAGGTCGAGCCCCGGAAGTGTCACTGGAAGTCGGCAGAAAGGGCATCTCAGATAAAATCTGACCATGTCAGCAGCGTCCAAGTCTCCAGTGAGGGAGTGCAGAGACGTTAAAACTTCATTCATAAAACAGCAACATCGCGTGAAAGTAAAAAATATTTCAGCAATAGAAAAAAACGAAAGTCAATGATATTTTATTCTGCGTTTGTAGCGTGATTTTCGACCTTACCTCGTATGATTACAGGGAACAAGGCAAACGCTCACTTTGCCACGCCCAAGTTCTTTTAAACATTTTCTTGAATGCCAGGAAAACGTGAACAGAATTTTCATTCATTTAGAAATCTATGAAAACTTCAAATATTATTTTTTCATAAAAACTTATTACACACGAACTACGGGAAGGTTAAGATCATGTGTTAATGCTTGAGTGATAGCATTGAATTATTCCTAACCTGCTAAAGAGTTCATCGAAATGCGATTCTAATGACGGAATTCATTTGTACGCTGAAGTGCACCGCAAGCTTTCAATCTCTGTTCACTCAGCAAATGCAGATTTGAGAAATACATGGCTAAATTGGCTGTTGTCGCGTTCTTCTTATTCTTCTTCCTCGTTTGACGTCCATCTTTCCCATGTACGGAGTCGGACGAAAAATGAAGCTTTTACGTCACTACTCCCCATACTGGGGGCTTGGACGGTGCTGACACGGTCAGACAGTTGTAGTACTTTTAGTCCGGATGCCCTTCCTGCCGACTTCCAATGGACCCCTGAGCCACGGAGACTGCAAGCTAATCTTAAGTAATTGCAAAGGTGAATTACCTATAGAAGTTTATTGACACAGATCACAGTTTCGCAGATGATTTCCGATTTTCACCAATTATCACAGACACCAATAGCTGAATAAAACCTAGAGGTGAAACGGTCTCCTATTCTCAGTCAAGCAGTACCTGACGATCGGTGCATCGATCTACAACAACAGCTGTTCCGCTACTGCAAGTAGTCAAGCGCAGCTGTGCATATATTGAATAATAACGATGTAAATGAATAAATAATCATGACATACGAGTGTGATATGAAAAATTCATATATTAACGGTTTCCCTAATTGAATTCTAAAACATGATAGTATAATGTCACTACTTCTTCACACTGGGGGCTTGATTGGTGCTGACACAGTCTGACTTGAATCTGGATTGTTGTGAGCCTTTGGTTCGGATGCCCTCCCTGACGACTTCTGATGACACTTTCGGGGTTCGAACTCAGGACGGAAAGATCGCCAGGCCAGGCACTTAACCACTGTGCCACGGAGACCACTAACGATCTCCCTAATTTGGTTGATTTAACACTTACCGTACAACTCCTTCCTCTTCCGCATTATTTTCCGGTGGAAGGCCGAAGATGACGTGGCAGATCTGAAATGAAACAATTCTACTTATTCATCGAAATCACTATCTTCTATGCGGTACGATCGAGGTGTCTTAGTAAGTGCGGACATATTGACAGGGTCACAATACTGCAGTGTAAGTACAAAATACCTTTCCATGTCATCCTTTTCTGCCCGGTAGAACTCTTCATTTCACTGCTTAGAATACTAAACCGTCGCTGTTTTGTGAGATCCACACCCACGCCTCTAACATGCAGCTCAAGTAGAACAAGCAAAATGGGACATTGATAACAATATTTCATAGCTGTGAGACAGCATGTGAGTGTCAATGCCCGTTTAGGTGAGTATACCAACATCGCTCAAAAAATTCAATATCTATTATTATGGTAACGATTTGATGGACAAATATAGATTTATCGTTCCCTAGAAATTCTATTGATCAAAGAACGGCAGCACAGTTAAAAATACGGATTATGTGCAATTCTATTGAATATTATATTATGATATGTCATACAACACTGCATTCATCATCTTCTTTGTCGTGTTCAATGCTGAACTCGGTTCATTCACGTCCGATCTTGCGCTGCTGCTCTGTTGAGTCATCTCCATCGAGTACTCCAGTACAAATGTTTGCACTGTCACCACACTGTGTGTGTGGTCGAGCCTGATTCCGTTGCCTTGTGCTTCCTTTCTTTGCAGCTTGTGTTAGCTATTTCGGTTTTTCCTCTGCATTGATGACGGAAGAATGACCGCTTCCTCTTCATCCACATGGTGGTAGAAGGGGGGGGGGGTCGTGGACAACTGCCTGCAGAATGCTCTCGTTCCATCTGATTCGCAGCATGTGACGCCACGAAAACACATTTCAGCGGAGGGATGATGATGCTTCGTCGGTTTGAGCAAGCATCATCGTCTGCGACAGCATGGTTGATAGAGTTTGCACATACTTGAGTTTTTACGCCTACTTTCATTTTCAACGGCAATGGGCAGTGAGTGATCTGTCTTTCGAAAAAGTGTTGGCTAATGAGCATATTCCAGTTTGCGTTTCGCCGTCACTAACTTTCCGCCGTCTCTAGGCCAAATGGTGCACGAGCCCGTCATCTGTTTTGATGGAAAACTACGTATTTGAACACACACCAATTAAATTTCTCGTGTTTCCTGCTTTTTGATGCTCTGTTGGTCGCACTGGTTTGCATGCTCTGTCTATGATCATGAGTTTCAATTTTCTTTGCGCAGATTCAATTTCAATACGTCGCTCTGCTTCGCTGCATTTCTCAGTGTAGGTGTGTGGTGAGCTGGCTGGAAGGGTGAGAACTACTTGCATGTCATCCGCATAGCAGCATATAATTGAGCTTATGGGGCTTACCGATTGGCCTGCTCCGTGATTAAAGTCTGCCTCAATCAGTACAGAAAAACTTTCAGGAAAATATCATTTCTGTACATCATTAGATTCTTAGTTCAGCAAAACGTGTTTTTCCTTAACCCTTCTCAAAAAAATATATATTCTTTAGTCTTGCTTTATATTAGGAAAGTATTGCCTTAAGAATAAAAAAAGTATCTTAACAGCACAAGGACAATCTAGCCTTTTTTTAAAGATATTTCATGAAGATCTGACTTCAAATCTTGATATATGAATAGGTGGTGATGTAAAATGCTTGCAATTTATTGAAACGCGCAATTTGCATTAATTTGTTAGAGGAAATGGAAAATAAAAATAAAGAATGGTCTTCAACATGATTTCTCTGTAACTAATATGTATGAAGTAACAAAAACACTGCCACAGCGAGTGTGATTTTAGGATGCGATGCACTCACTATTATTGTGAGCTCTCACCTTTGTCAGATGATGCCACATTTCATCTCTTACAACGACGGTGACAATACTCACAGAGATACAGAATTGTCTGCGTGCTTGTGTCTAGAAAGGATCTTTCTCAATCCTGATGGCACGGCCAGACCTACATGTAGTCTGAGGGGCAAAAAGATCAATTTTCCGTTGAACGTAATGTAAATTCAAACCTGAATTCTGACGGGGTAGAACACTGACACGACACAAAACCTACACAGTCAGTTTATAACGTGAAGAGTTGAACGGTGGCAAGCATAACTCAAATCTGACAGCGCCCATTGGGCATGATAAAATAGCCTATATAATAACGTTAGAAGAAACACGTTTTATAAAAGGGAGTTAGTTGCCTTAACAGATGGAGATGTCTTGATAAATTTCGTCAATTTCAACTGATGTCTTAATAGAGTATCTTAATAGAGGAACTAAGTATACGCTAAGTAACCAACAAAGTATACCATTAAAGATTTTCAAGAATAGAACTAAAACTGATGCATGTAATTCTTCAACATCCTCGGACAGAGATCCACGCATCTTCATCTCCAACATATTCCTATCAAGATTGGTGCTCCTATTTACTTTTCATCCACCCGACATCCCTAAACGATGAATATCCCTGCCGATTGCAAATACATCGCCGAATTTCAAGCGAATAAGATTGTGATGTGAAAAGTTGGGATTTTTTAATGCACACAACCGTCAAACCGCCCAGCCAAGCAGCGCTGAACGCGGATCATTTTATTTTTCTTCGAAGTGATGATGATTGAAGTAATTTCTCGCCTATACTACTCATATCTCATATATCTCCGTAGAAGGAGTATCTTGTTCTGAAACTTCATGAGGAAAGGTACAAATGACAAACGTCCCCCTTCCTCGAGGTTCAATTTTCAACAAAAAATCCAGGATGTTTCTAGAATCTCTACCAGTATCCCAGCACACATCGGGATTCTATAGGAGGAAGCATGTTTCTGCCAGATAGGTAAGAACTCGCATCGAAACAGTAGTCTTATCATAAGTGAAGATACGGATGTACTTTTGCGGACGAATTTCAGGCTATACCTTAGTGTTGTCCTCGAAGTCAAATCTGAAAAATCGAGTTAATTGCGAAGATATTTTCTATGCGATTGTCCAACGAAAAGATGATCTCGATTTCTTCAGATAGGAGAAACATATTCATATCAATCAAACAGCGCCTATACGATGACAAAACTCATCATGTTTTTGGGATTATGGGAATGTCAAATTTTTGCAGGAAAACTGAAGCAGGAGGTTTTCTCTCATTGTGTTTCAATCATTTTGCTCAGACAGTTTTAATCAAGGATCTTTCTGCTAGACGATTGGTAAACATGCTGGCATCCAATGCGATTAAAACGATTTTTAGAAATTTGTATTTTTTAAAACTTTTGACTTTTTTATAGACATTTGAACATTTTATCAACATTTAGTGCTTCAAAATGCCAATCTCACATTCGAAATTTTTATCACAGGGAGCTCCCGAGCTCTTCGTTTGTCATCAGGCAGGTAGCAGACGAGAGAATAGCTCGGAAGCTCCCTGTAATAAAAATTTCGAATCCGAGATTGGCAATTTGATGTACTAAATGTTGACAAATTATATGGATCTCGGAGAAGAGGAGCTGTTTCACATTTGAACGATGTATGTAAAAACAGTACCTCTACTAATCATGCTTACTTAGTTAATCTTCTAATGACGCAACATTTACCTTATTTATTCGATAATAAGACCCGTGGTCTTATTTTCGAATAATGCCCCCTCCCTGAAAAAATCAAGACCTGGGTCTTATTTTCGAATAATTCAAAAAGATATTCTCTGTAAGCTGATAGGGCTTATTAGCATGCTGAGTTTCTTTCTATCGGATCTCTATTATTTTCAGTAGGCCGGCCTATTGAATCTCTAATATTGTCAGGTTAATTGTCACTTCCTAAAGCCTAAATAATTGCGTTTACTCTACTACGCTATAGGCTAAACTGGTATTCTTCCGACCTCCTGGAATGAAATTTACGTAAATTCTTGCTTTGCATTTAAAAATTACCCCGGTACATGATATTTCCGTTATTTTTACTAAGAGAAAAAAACACGTTTTTTGAAAAACGTATGCTATATAAACTTATAAATCACACACTATATCCGTATCGGTTGAGTTCTGAGTCTGTATCAGAGTCGTCGGTATCCATGACGACGAAGTATTCTTTTCGCGTCGCACCAGACGTGACCAATCCATCGTTTGAGATGAGATCTCTCAGCCGTTCGCGTTTGAGGCGATCTTCCTTCGGAAAACCTGGGCACCCGTTTTCACTAACACCGCAGCATTCAAATGCACGTTCGATTGCCGATTTCTGCAGCGAATTCAACTTGTGTGTGTGATATGAAGCATAATGAGATTTATTTCCTCGATAGGCAATAAAAAATTTAAGACCTGGGTCTTATTTTCGAATACAACTTTTCGCATTATTCGAAAATAAGACCCCTCCCACCCGGGTCTTATGATCGAATAAATACGGTACTCCCTATTGATTGAGATAGCTTCAGCATGATGCATCGTTCACCCGCTCGACAGGAACGCGATCATCCACTGACTCAAGTAGGACCTACCGACTTATCAGTCATCTATCAATATCATTAACACATTTAATGGATTCATCAAATCTGAAAATACCTAATCGTAGACCTTGTATTTTGATGGTTGGATAAGGATTTCATGATGTTCAAAATTGCAAGCACATAATGCCAAGGATCATCAAAAATTAATTCACTGTATCAATTACTTGTCAATGTAGTAGTAGAAAGCGTTTATATTTTGCAAAAAAATGAAAATCAGATTATACAAAGTTAGAAATCACAAAGAAAATGTAGATTTGATCATTACAACCAAATGTTGATTACATAACTGTAGAATCATAAGTGATCAACAGACTGCATTAGACATACGAGCCGCATAAAAGAAAAATTAGTTTGCTCTACGGTAAGTACGCGCTTCTGGAAGTCTGTAATGTTTAGTATGCGGTAAACGCTCAGGAACGCAATAACATAAAGGATGAGACTCATGCTGACATTTCGATAAAAAGGAAAGTGTTCTTTGCATTAGGATGTCATCAAGATTAGGCATGACACTACATTTACAACCAAATGAACATATAATGTGATGAGCTCTTTTCTGAATCTTTCTAAGCATAGATTTTACGTTATGGGACCTATATGAGCAAAGAGCGGCGAAGGCATAGGTTAGAATACAGAACAGAACCAGAGACTTATACAGATTTCACAGCAGTTTGTTAGGAGGTAGCAAAGTTTCTTAAACAGCGAATGATATACAATCTTTTGCGGTCGGTAAGCACATACAGGAGGAAAAGTGGGCATCCTCAGAGTGGATAAGTTCATCACTCCAGATATCAGCTCCAATCCCCGCAACTTTAAATTGGAGACCAACTGATGTTCCGAATACAGTGGTATTGGTGCTTCGAAAGAGCAATGTAAACAGAATCTGCTTTACTCTTTCACATCTAATTCACCAACGCATTAGCAGTTGTTACATCGATTCGAAGACTTAAACTGAGCAAACAGTCAGAATTAACGGCAGAATGATGTGAGCGTGTGAGCGTAGTTGCTTCGACCAAAGTCAGCGTTCATCCGCGTATTTTATCATACTTAAGAATCGTCAAAAGAATTCTTGCAGAGAACCAGAGAAGAAACGGCGAATAAATAAGGTGCAAAGGTATACTACCTTTGAGGCACGACCGGATTTTACTTGCGCAACTAAAAGGGCCAACCATACCATCCATCTTCACCCGTTGAACTCTATTTTTTCTCCAAAATATGATTTCAACCATAACAATGAAGCTGCGTGATCTGATTCATCTGAAAATGACAGTTATTGAGAAGTACTATTATGTGTGAATCAGAAATCGAATAGCACTTAGTCAAATCAAGACGAAGTAAGCCCACAGCTTTCACTGGATTTTTCTCGTCCATAAAGACTTCGTCACAGTAGTGTCATGGATTTCTATCAGATGCACTTGTTAGTATTGAACCGTTTAGGGCGAAAAGAGGTCGTGTTGGTGATTTCACCGTACAAAGGCTAACAGATCCTGTTTCGTAGCTTGAAGAATAAGACCGCTCAAATACTGTTTGCACAAAACGGGAAGAACTCAAATGGGACGGTAATCAGTTAAGGTAGGCCTTGAAAAACACTTTGGGACCGGTGAAATTAAAGCGATTTTTCCAGCAAGAAGGGTACCAGTCCGTGCGTTTGACAGAAAAATTGTAGATGTGACACAACACAGAGAGAAATTAGATGAGCACTTTCACGAAGATAAGGTCTTATTGGGGAAAGTCAATCGGAAACGCCATTCGATTGTTCGATCAGCTCTAACGGTAGACAGTAAAGTTGTAAACTCTGCTCAGAGGTGAGAATGAGCAACACCAATCAGAGTTACAAATCGATGATAGGTCTGCATCAAGGCTCGAGTTTCATGTTATTTGAGAAAGATGTCAGACAGTGATACAATTTTCTTGCAGATTTTCTTCATTATTTTGATGCAACTGACCCTGTATTTTGCTCGCGGGGTTTTCCACAGAACATTGATTGCACTATGCCCGATATTTTTATTGGAATTCAGGCACTTTTTGCTCCATAGCTTTTTGCGAATTCTCAATTTCAGATTGTGACCTTTGCATGTTTCAGCGTGGTTAAATAGGTCTGGCCAGTTTCTCCTCCTCGAAATTCGTCATTATACACCGCATCTGTCGTTGATGAGAGACTTGAGCAGACTGAGTATGTCATCAGGGCTTATCCGTTTGATGTGTAGCATGAAGAATTTTTCTCGCTTGCTTTGTTATACAAGAAATTGTGGTTTCTTAATGTAATCATAAAATTTAGAACCTCGCACTTTTGGTCAATAGTTCCTGCATTAATGTATCTCCACTGAAGATCAATCTGTTTATGAATGCAATTAAGGAAGTCAGAAATATGTGACGCTCTAAAATCATATACTTCACGCATGACAGCATGGGATGACTTGGTTGGCGACGCTGGCTGTTTGATCGAGGTGTGATAAGAATACACGGTATACTATGATCAGAAGATTTCAAGGGAGACGCCAGACGACTTCCACCTCAATCTCCATGTTCATCAAACAAGATTTTCAAGTGACACACAATCTGATCAAGATGAGAGGTTTTTCCTCTGGTTGGGGCTGGCTTTGACAATCGTCCTCACAATTGAATTGCATGTTTGAAAATCATGGTATTCCAATCATCTAAAATCACGCGCAGAGCAGCATTGACTTATGTGGAGCATGACAAAGAATTTCGTCCATTGATGGTCAGCAATATGATTCATTTATATCTTGCATGAACACTCGCGAGGCAAATTTGGAGGAATGTAGAAAGAAAGCAATAGCAGATCCAGATCAAGAAGATCAAACCAGATACTTTATCAATTTGGGAAAGGTGCCTTAATGAGGTTATCACACGATTTGCTTCTTATAATTTACATGTATCCATACACACACTCCACCTCCCTTGCGTTTCAATAGCGATCGATTCCGATGCAAAGAATGTAGCCAGATAGACATGCAAAACTTCATCTGTATCCCTGGAGTGCAACCAGCTTTTCAGTAACGATTATTATGGTAGGCCTCTTCATTTTTATCAAGACGGATAACCTCATCTATCCTTTCTAACAACCGATCGAGCATTCAATAGCATTATCGATGGAAAACGCACATCACTATCAGACAAACTGCGACCAGATAAAAACTTTACTGAAGAATCTTTTCCACCTCCTCTCTCAATGCAACAAAACGATTTCGGAAAATGATGACATCCTCACCATTTTCACGACGAGCAGCAGATCATTCGGCGGAGAGAGGAGAGCTCTGAAAATTTCTTGTTGTAAGAGGAGTTATCTATCAATGTTAATGTAAAACGTATTTCGAAGAAATACTGAATTCTTCAATGATTTTGCGATGCTTTGAGAATCTGCTTCTTTATTCCATCATCTTTGCAAACAGACCTTTTATTTGCCTGTATCTGAAGCCGCACCGAGGTTATGCCCAGCGTCGCTTCATTTCGTGATATACTTCACCATGAATCCGTCAAGACAACCAAAAACTTTAATGGCAACTTGCTCGCGATCATGCGCTTTGCCTTTCTTCATATTGTACCATTATTCGCATTCCCTTACTCAAAACCAGAAATTATTAAAAATTATTCTCTGCGATCACTCCCGAGCTTTCATTCATGAAGCACTTCCGAATAGTTTCCTCTGCTCGCAAAATCTATCTTCAGAATGTATAATTTGCTTCAAATTGCAACAATCTCAGCTTCTATGTTTTTCTTCTGTTACAGATTTTATTATCCGGTCAATGATCTCTCAAAGACATCTATTACGCCTGAAACAGTATATCAATGCGAGTATTAGTTTGTAGAAAAATTCATTGTTTTCACGGCATTCATTTAAGTTTCAGTTTTGAAGCCTGAAATGAGGCGTATGAATAAAATCCAGTATTTTCACTTTATGCTTTTCATCGATGAGAACCTTCTTTTTCAACGTCAACCAAGTAGCACAGAAATTAGATCGAGTTTCCTTGATACTCATGCCGAAAGAAAATTTTAACAAAATTCGCAAAACGATAGGAAATCGACGGCCGGCTTCGGAACATCGGAGGCACCGAATCGTTTAACCACAACAGCTTGTCCACTGACACTACGCTGACTGACTCACTTCCAGATGAAAATTTTTAATCAGAATATCGGACTAATTGAAAACGCCGGCGTGGAAAGGTCCGATAACAGAGTCAACTTCTCGACCACTGATAGGTTTGCACAAGAAAAAAGAAGTGAACACTGATCAAACGGCGGAGGAATAAATCCCTAATATCGAGGAAACACGTCGTAGTGAATACCATACAGGAATGGGAAACCGAGAGATGGTATTGACGCTATCCTGATTAGGATGCGAAACTGATATTCAAACAACTTGCTCAAAATGGCCGACGGAAACACCAACAAACTGATACACTGACCGGAGCGAGGACGAGACACAACCACTTCACACAACGCGATCAATTTGCATAATGAACTGATTGACTCATATTCATATTAAAATAAATTGTTTGCTCATGAAGAAATGTCTCTGTTTTATGTACACGCGATTGTCGGATAGTTTTATGTTTCTTTAATAAAATACCGAAGGACTTATCCGACACGTAGCAATTGATCATGAAAAAGCTCGCACTGAGTGTTCTAGTATGTGGACAATTTCCGTTTCTCAATAATCCACTATTCGCACGGAAGCCTGTATTTGACAGCAGGATGCGACACGCGCGCACACGCTTCTAATAAATAGGAGTTCATTCATTAATCAACAACTATTACAACAAATATCAAGGCCAAGGTGTACAGTCTCTGTTTATAGAATTCTTCAACCTACAAACTGATTGATGTTTTGTTTTCAAAAAAGCCCATGAATATTTAATTTAAATATTTAGAGAAAGGGCCAAAATGTTGTCATTAATTTATTATTTTCCCGATATATTTCGCTGGCCAAACGGAGACAGCATTGATCACATGGATACTGCGTAGAAAAGGAAGGTTTTAAATTATAATAGGCCATTATCTAATCTAAATCAGCAAAGGTTATCTAGTCCTCGATGTTAACACAAACTAATGTCACATTGTTATATCCAAGATATTCCTAGATCACATCAATCACCAACCGGCATGTATGCTATAACAATGAAAACTGTTACGCTTGAGTTTCCATTTCTATAGATTTGTCCTGCTCCATATTGCCTCCTTTACAAATCTGCTTTCTATAATTACTTTTTGTTAATGATTTTTCTTAGAACACTCGAATTGAACTGATGGTCCTTGACAAAGAGAAATGTATATTTAAAAGCAGAGTGCGTAAAGGAGGCAAATGAGGAGCAGACATCATTAGAAGTGGCGAAAACAAGTGTGAAGTCATTTAAGCAACTTGCGTGGAGGAAGATAGTGATCTCGGAGTATCAATGCGATAAACAAGTGACATAGTTTTTAACATCGAGGACTAGATAACTTTGAAAAATTAAACCTCCCTTTTCTACATCCGTGATCATGCTGTCCGTTGGTCAGCGAAATATATCGGGAAAATAATAAATTAATGACAACATTTTGGCCCTTTCTCTAAATATTTAACTTAAATTGATTGATGTTAATAAATCGATTGCATAGAACTTCAATTACAAATAATTGATTAAAAAGAGCAATCAAATTGCAATCAATAAAATGCTTGCTGAATGCCCCTTGTCAGCTTCCCAACTACAACGATAGTGTCACCTGGGAGCCTGTCGTCGAAAATGTGTGCATCTCTGATTTAATGTTCACAGAAATACTTCAGCAGTCTGATCACAGACAGCAGACAGCCGAGCAGTACATCGACATTACTTCTTTC
>CAJQUW010007345.1:0-43007 GCA_907163375.1 Prostheceraeus crozeri | reverse complement strand
CTTATATACTTTCATATTCATCATTCATTGGATGTTCATTCTGATTGGCTGCTTGTGTATACTTAAGAATTAGAAAAATGTTAAAGTTATCATTATTCAAAGTCAGCATTTCAAAGACAACATGACAAGTCCTCCAACAACACCAAATACCGCATTGGAGTTCTCCTCTCCATGTACATCAGCAAAGGTGCTCGTTACACCAAATGCACCAAGAAAGGCGAAGGTGGAGAAGACATACAATCTGGACAATATACGAAAGTTATCATTATCGGAGGAGTTGCCCGACCTAGCAGGCATACGGTGGAAATATTTACAATATGATGCCGAAGGGGTGATGGAGATAACCAGCAAGTCGCACTTGCATCAAATATGGGAGTGGTACACCCCTAACTCCCAACCGCGAACCGTGGCAGAGTGGGCGTACATTGAGAAAGTGAGGGACGCTGCAGAAGAACGTTTAAAGCAGCTCAACTGTTTTTGTGATCCATGTGAAGTCAGACTCTGGGACGATATTGATAATGAAGACCTTTTGAAATACATGCCATAATAAATGTTTATTTCGTATTATCTTTGCTTTCATACTGACTTACTTGAATGGGGCTTTAGTGAATAATTTAACCATGCATACTTTTTCATTTGGAAATAGTAGCACGCTTAGTCTAACTTGCAAATCTTATAACATTTCATATGGACGATGATGATAGATGAAATAGTATTAAATAAAATTAAGATAGCTTACATGATTCTGGGATAGCAATCGACTGCGATCCATTTGTAAAGAGCTTGTTAGACTATGGAAGAGAGAAGTGTGTTATGTTGCGTGTGGCGCGTGAGTGTCCTCCCATTTCATTCCATTCATCAATTCATCTCATTGATAGAGGTAGGTAGAACTCATGGTTCTCATAACGTATGCAATGGATAGTTTATAAGGTAACCTTCGACAGTTGGCTAAATGTCGCCCTGGCGCGAATGCATACTACGTTGAGACAGAGGCAATCACTTGCAAACATGACGCAGAGAGGTTTAACAAGATTGACCATTGCCGAATGTCCCTTGCGGTATACATAGCTACGGGTTTCACCGCCGTCCTATACAGGAACGCCCGTCGAAAGGAAGTATTACACCGAACTTCATTTGCAACGTTCAAGTTGACTGATAGCAGATTCAACTTAATGATAGTATTCGCCAGTCCGAAGACTGCCCAGGGTAAACCGCGAGGAGGTTCTATCATATCTTGCCCCATGGTGGCCCTTAAGAGAGCCGATGGTTCATTCTCGTGGTGTGAATTTAAGTTGACTATTGGCTGGAATAGTCAATGGGTATGACGGTTAGGTTGTCATAGACCCTATACCGCCTAGCTCGTGCTGGTGCATCTGGAACCTTTCGGATGCGAGTGGTATTTGGAGTCCACACCCCATCCGTCCAAACGATCTTCTCGATCTTCCCCTTCTTATCATCCTCTTCATCCCACTCGTCGAGGATGACGAACTCGGGAATGGCGTTGTCTTCATCAATGAAGATGGGAATGCTGTTGGCAGGAGACGTTGCTTCCATCGTGACTTGAAATTGAATGAGAAGCGCTACAATCTTCTGGCTTATATAGGGTTTTCAACAATGAATTGCTCAACAGCGAATCAGAATGCTTCAGGGATAGCAATCGACTGCATAACGTTCAAGTTGACTGATAGCAGATTCAACTTAATGATAGTATTCGCCAGTCTAAAGACTGCCCAGGGCAAACCGCGTGGAGGTTCTATCATGTCTTGCCCCATGGTGGCCCTTATGAGAGCCGTTGGTTCGTTCTCGTCGTATCTGAAAATAGAAGGAAAAAATAGATGAAAATATATTCAAGTGATAGAGATGATATTAACTTACCATAAATCAATTCAACCGATTCGTTGAACCTTCGATGGTGGTGGCTGAGGCAGGTACTTGGCCGGCAACTTTCGCTTACGATGGCGCAATTCCTGAATGTCACCATTGTGTTTAATGCTTATGTGAAGACAGCGAATATCTGGCATTGCTCCTTCATAGCACTCGCTCGTTTTATCCAAATCCTCCGACTCCATTATTACATCGTCGATAATTTTGCTACCGACTACGGGGAGGTGGAGCGTTGTTCTTCTCTCCTTGACAGAGTTATTCTTCGCCTCAAGAAGAGCCATCTTCTCCTGCTCATGTTGGAGTTTGAGCGTCGCCTCCTTCGCCTTCATATTCTTAATACATGTAGCCTGATCCTCTACGCGACTCTCACTCGCTAGAGCTCTCTTTTGGAAACCTTCCAACTTTAATACTTGAGCCTTAAGACTCCTAATTTCCGCCACCTGCTTTTTGAGTTCAAAATTCTCATCCCTTAATGCGGAGCATTCGTTTTTATAACGGGTCATTTCATCCTTCAGCTTCTTAATGGCATACTCTTGGCTAACCCTCGCCACACCATCATCCTTAGCCCACCGCTTGGCTTGGGCTTTGATACCTCTCCCTTTTTTAGGTGAGGAGTGCATTTTTGGCACTGGCACTGCCCGACTCTTCACAATCGTCTTATCGGGTTTAGGAGCTATGATCGCCTCCTCGGGTTTGTTAAGGACGACCGCCTCTTCCGTTTCCGATTCAGATTCGGAGCTTTCCGACTCAGAGCTAGAAGAGCTGAGGTGAGATGTCGTTGGCTGCTCATTCTTGCAGTCTTGTATGGCTTGAACTGCCATCTGCAGCTCTGTCTCCGCATCTAGGTCAACTTGTGATGACCTTCCCAACCTCTGAGGCATGCGTCTCTGTCTTCTCATCTTGATTAGGTTTTTCAAAAAGTGGGGTGATGGCTAACCAACCTCTGAGGTGAGTATAATTTTTCACCCTTCTTAATGAGACATGTTGAATGCGTCTTTTAGAAAAAACTCGTTCAGGGTTGTCCCCTGAAATATTTCAATAATGATGTGCATTCCGCTCACCAGCGACCTCTTATGATTTCGGGAGGAGTCTGGGAATTTATTTAATGGCGCTTGAACTCGCCACCTCGCATTGATCATTCGCCCACATAGACACTCTTTTAAAATGAAAACTTTGAATTCTCCCATTTTGTTAACTTATGTATCTGTAAAGGAAGGATGAAATAGAATTACTAACCAGGCGACATTGGCTAGTCATTTTTGTAATCTACAAGCTAAATTGTGAGATTGGTGGAAGTGTCGAACCTGTTGAATCTTGTGATTTACAGCATTTCTCAGAGGGGATTTATCCCAACTCTCAAGGCCTCGGCCCACAAATCCTACCTCCCGCGGTCAGATGCGTGCGTCATTTCACTGTGTGGTATCCGGACCCGATTTTTTGGTACATGGAAAAAATTCATGTGGATTGTTTACAAGTTGCAAATTCAAGCCGAAGCTTCGCCTCCACAACTTTCATTAGTGGTCTTAGTTGCAATTCAGAAGGTTTGAATAACCCGAAAATTGTCAAAAAATAGCGAATCTTAAATTTTTAATTTTTTTTGCACTATAATGAAATTTTTATAAGTAGTCTATCACTTAGGGCAGGTCAATAGCGACCGAACCTTTTTTGAATATGTCAAACGGACTTGTAGAAGCAAAGTTGCAAGTCTTAATAGTTTTGGAGTCTTTTATGGCCTGGAGACGAAGGCCATCTCCTGGCTAAGCTCTAAGGTCTGGTACGCCTTAGTGATATCAGCAATGAATATTTTCTAGTCGGTTTCTTACAGAAATCGGGATTTGGAAGTGTACCGCAAGCTATCATCGGAGCTCAGAGAGAGACTTACCGTTGGCAATCTCTCGTATTAATGGACATAGTCTCTCTCTCGGTTCCCAGCTTGTTATATGATTAGTGATGTGGCGAATCAGCTGATGACGTAACACCCAGATCATCCCAAACACTAACAAAAACCCGTCTATCTCCGGTTCTAGTGCTCGATTGAGCTGGAAATACGCCCTTTCCATGTAAAGTTGACGCTGAATCCGAAATCTGGCTCCGTTGTTTCCATCGATGCTTCGTTTTGGCCTATACAGTAGGTCAGCATGCCAAATTCTAATCGTTTTTCCGAAAATTATTATTGAACATTTTCTCGCGATTGACTTGCAACTCTTCGATTGTCATGAAAAACTCACCATACAGATAGAGAATTTCACGCTGATTCCAAATCTGAAATCCGTTTTCCAATCCGATGCTTCGTTTTGAAGCTACAGCCCAAAACGTCCCAAATTCTAACTCTGTCGTTTTTCGCCAATGTCCCAAATCTTAAATTGCGTCTCACATCGATCCGAGACAGTAGGAAAAGCGATTGTTTCACTGAATTTGGTTCACTCTTAGCCTTTCAAGCGAGCTATCGCAGAAAAAATCCGTCTCACTAGAAGCCAAATTCGATGCGAAGTGTCCAGAGGGGGGGGGGGTCTGTCAGCCGAAAATTTTGTTCTCTCGATTCGCTTGGAGGAAACATCTTCCTAACCCAAAATTTTCACGTAAGATTCCGAAATCTGGCCTCCGAGTTCTATCGAGGCATTCGTTTGGCGATTTCACACCAAAAACATCCCAAATTCCTAACTCTCTGTTAAAAATTTTGAGAAAATTTTTTCTCACGATTGACTTTGAACTCACATCCTACAGATGCACAGGAATTCACGCTGACAGGAATCCGACTCCGTTTTCTCATCCGACACTCCTTCCACTCGAACACCCATTTTTACACCCAACATCAGAGATTGTACCCAAAAACATCACACACTTAGCCAAACATAATCTGGCGGTCGCCCAAGTCCACACGTCTCCATCGTTCCAGAAGGGGAGGGGGGTTGTCTGCGAACATGTTGTTAGAACCAACCTGGCGGGACACACCACGACAGACCACAACCTCTGTTCGTTCCAGAGGGTGTGGGGGGCGATGGCGGCCATCTTGCGCTATCTGGGTTTGTCACTTCCCTTACTAATAATGATTGCATAAAGCTGATGAGAAGGTTGATGAGACTATGTGGTACTAGCTATTCGCATTTCCAAGCAAGGAAAATTATATCAGTTTTAGGAAAAAACGTGCAAAATTGAAAATTTATTCTAAAAAGTTTTGAATCTTTTTTGTGATAGTAAGGGTTTCTTAATGTAGAGGACGCATCAAGTTTAGGTTACGTTAAGGTTCTTTTGTGAATCAAGTGGTAGGACTATCTTTTGTCTCTTTGATCTCGACGCTCTGCTGGTCGTATCTATCCTCTAGCGTCTTATCTCTCATCTAACGTTTTTCTTCTCGTTTCTCTCTTTCTATCTCTCTATCTGTTTCGTTCGTTCTGGTCTATCTTTTCAGTTGTCTCTCTTCTCCTTTCTCGATCTTCTTCTCTCTCTTCTCCATTCTCATCATTAGTTTCTTCTCTCAAGTTTCTATCTCTTCTTTGTCTTCGTCCTTTTTCTTTCTCTCTTCTTCTTTTCTAAGTTTTAGTATTCCGGTATCTATCGATCTTTATGGTTCCTTTCCTCTATTCGTTTTCTTTTCTCTTTCTTCTTCTTTATGGGTGTCGACTATGATTCTGATTGTCTAATACTATTACCACGAAATGTTGATTATATAGCAATGAGCGCACACTCAGTACATTCAGATGTATTGCATGGAGGAGTTGCTGCAACTCTTTCAAAGATAATGTAAATTTTGACTCTTTCGCGGAAGACAAGTCGTGAAGAAAATACTGCGAACATGTCATTGGTGTAGAAAAGGTCTTCATTATCGTCAAAATGCATTAAGTTATACTTCTCGACTTCGAGTAATTCTAGTTCGAGCCTTCGCAACTAGCGGTTAGCGGTTTAGACTATTGCGGTCCAATATTATACAGCAAGGGGGAGGAAGTATGTAAAAGTTACATCTGCTTATTCAAATGTATTACTACCCGTGCAGTGGATCTAGAGTTGTCGGGTGATATGACTACTGAAAGATTTATAAGCGCATTAAGACGCTTCGTCTCAAGAGGAGGCGTTCCAAATTTCATCAGTGACAAATTCAAAAGTTTCAAAAAGGCGTTCAACGTGATTAGGGTACTTCTGAAAACTATCATGAGTCTCAAAAATTTGCAAGTAAAATGAGAATTCATTGGGAATTCATTTGTGATTATGCTTCCTGGTTGGGAGGTTTTTACGAGAGACTCATAAAAGATGTAAAGAACACGTTGAGAAAAATCACTTGAAAGAAAACATGTAGACTTTCAGAATTGGAAACTGTAGTGACTCAGGTGGAAGGTGTATTAAACTCGAGGCCTCTGAGCTATGAAGTCCATAGCACTTCTCATTTCTTGATTCTCGAACGATTAACAAAATTGCCGAACTGATAATTTTAAGACGACGAAATAGACGTCAGCAGCGCACTAAAACAAAATTGCAGTCTTATAAATTACTTCTGGGGTGAGTGGAAAAAGCATATGTTCTTTCTTTGCGAGAAAGAACTAATAATAATAAAAGAGGAGCGTCTCTCACTCCAGAAGGGAAAATTGTAATTTTAGATGAAAAATTGGTACCCAGATGGAAGGATACAGAAATTAACAATAGGTAGAGATGACGCTATTCGTTCAGTTGTAGTTCTGGCAAGAGAGCAGACACAGTTCGGTCACACGAACCACTTCAAATGTTAACTCCGATTGAAGCATTCTGAGTGCAGGTACAGATTATGGTCGTATATTGTAAAATGTTGATGAAAAATTTGAGAACATGCTACAATTTTTTTAGGAGTATGGTGGAAAGGGACCAAGAAGATACATCTATGGTATTTGTGAAAGCTATATTGACAATTGATTAGATATCACTGACTGGAGGACTACAGTGTGCATGGACTGACATAATCATGACAGCTATTATTTCTGTGCTTTAGTTCATAATAATGGCCGGGCTGTCATTATGCTTGCGATGACTATGATTTTTTGAATTTTAAGTCCTGTTGGGCTTTGTTTAATAAACCAGAACAGTCGATGGACTGGACTCTACGTGACGGCTTTTTCACGACATGTCTTTACATAATTGCATGCACTTGCAATACATCGAAAAACGAATTTAAGCAAAAGTCAACAGAAGTTATTCAAAGTAAGTTGAGCTACCGGCATGCATTGTTTTAAACTCAGTCTAAATAGTTTAGACAGTCACTACATTACGAACAGCGATAGCATGAGAAGCTCCATAGGCATCACTCAGTTGTTGCAAACTTCCTATTTGTTGTCTTCTAAAAATCAAGATAGACAATATAGAATCAACCAATTTGTGGTTCATAAAAATCTGTGGTTTCCAAGGCTCAGGATTTGCACATTGAGCGACTGATGGAGGCTGAATTTTCATTCCCACGTAGGATTCAAGGGATTTTCTACAAACCTGGAGTTGAAGACCTATATAAAGTATCAAGTAACCTGTTTTCTCCAAACCAAAGCAATGGGAAATCACATGTCAAGTCAACATCCACTATCTGACTTAGCGTCAAAATGTCATTCGAATAATATAGTTACATAGTGCAGTAGGCTCAAATTGACTCAGTAAAATATACGCACTTTGATTTGTTTGTTTTACATGTTTCATGAGCCAAGATGTCAAAGTCTGTTTGGATAGCCATATACAATGCAATATTATGTCACTTGTCTGGTGGGCCGACGGTGCGCTTCCTTCGTCATTGCATAATCAGAAAAGTTCTTCCATCTTTTGTCTATTTTCATCAAATTTAATCGAAATACTTAGTTGATTACTAGTTTCATCCAATTAGTCAAACCCCGTATAATGTTGCATAATCTGCATATAAGGAAAACTTTTGATCTCATCTTCTCACTACCAACCTCTCCATGATATTACCAAAACTATCTAGAAGAGGTTTATAACGGGTTTCAGGCGATTCCGCTCCAAAATGAAAGCCTTAGTTGCATGTTGCATCTAATTGATGTGACCTCGGTCGAGTGAAAAGGTACTCTAAGCGGACCACTGAGCGGCAGTACATTTGTAACAGGGTTGCTTATTTGTTTATATGTAGTAAATTTATAACTACGTAGTAGATAACGTAAATATTTTAATTATAGGTGTTGGTATTTTCACTATTGATGTGAAGAACTTAATTGTATATAGGTATTGCTCACAAATCTGGGAGCATTGGCGCAACTTTCTGGTGAAGGGTTGCAAAGTTATATCACATTCAAGTGATAATTGAGGATTTCACGGACATTTATATATTGTACATGATTGTAAGGTGTTGGTGGCTTCCGATTTATGGGGTTTTGGGTGGTTTCTGGGTAAAAGTATAGGCAAACATAAGATAAACCTGAATTAAGTATTCCTGGTGTTAGAATATACCATTTTATTATAAATGCAATGAGTAAAGCTCACGGCGGCTAGCGTTCGCGGTCAACCAAAACGTTGCTCTCTTAAAATTATACGGCTAATGGTAAGTCACTGCTCTCAACTGAACTAAGAAGTTTTAGGCAAGGGTTTATGACATAGGTTTATGATATTTCCTTTGCGGCTAATTAATTAATCGTAAGCAGCATTATAACTTTGCCGTCGCATCTGTGGGTTACAATATATTTAAGAAGTTAGCAAGACATAATTTCAGCTGAATTAGGAGGTCGGCGTTTTATGATACTTCTGTTTCAGCTTATTAACTGCTACCCACAACCGTTATAACGTACCTGGGTAATACTCACAGATTCATTCGAGTTAGGGTATTACCTATAATACCTGGTAACTGGTAGGGCAGGGTTAATAACTAACCAGGCGCATCTTCGAGTGACGTTCGCGTGGCTGCTCCGGTGCTCGTCCACTTCATAAAGGAATCGACGTGGTGAACTTGGAGTAACCGGATCGTGATACGGAGACTGGTAGGTTTCTTACTGTAGTAATCAATCGGGTTAAGGGTCTCTCATAGCTCGGTCTGTTACACTGGTGGCAGCGGTTAAAACCCATACCAAATTGAGAAATGGCTTTTAGTGCAAGTGTTGACTTATTTGAAACTGGCGACAGTGTTTTTTTTCGAATATTTCGAAAAGAAAATTTTCGAATACACAAACTGACGCTGTCCGTGGTTTCCCACTTTTGGATAATGAAGTTCCAACCCAGTCCATGCCACCTCTTACGCCACGTAGTTCAAATGCTGATTGCATTTATAAAAAAACATAGGCAAGGTTGAACAAGGGATTGGGGAATTGACCAGTCGTTTAGAGCACTTAATGGAAAATCAGAAAAGTACCAAGAAAGAGAAAATTCCAGATGATTTGTCTCAGCTGCAAAAGTTTAACGGTCAAATCGATTTTCAAAGATGGGTTAAGTCATTTGAATTTCTCTCGGCTGACCTTTCTGACGAGAAGAAATTACGCGTTTTGGTTGTAAAAACCGTGGGTAAGGCCAATGAGATTGTTATAGATAAGGCCGGGACACACACATATCGTGAGATTGTCGCGGATTTGAGCAATCGATGTTCACTCTTTAGGACTGCCGTGGAAGCGGAGACAGCTTATGATTCTAGAATACGTCGTTCAGCAGAGTCGGTTAGGAATTTTGCAGATGATTTATTAAGAATCGGAGCCCAGGCATTTCCTAGAATGACTGAAGCGGAACTACGCGAAAAGATTATGCATACCATGATGGTGCGCGAAGCTAATCGGGACGTGAAACTTTCAATGAGTCGATTTCCACCATCATCGTTGAGTAATTACTTGGATATTGTCGAGCGATTTGAAAGAATCGATAAACCCGGTACTACCACCGGTGGTACTGTTTCTCCTTTCCGACCAGTTATAACTGCTGTTGCGTCTAGTAATTCAGGCATTCGTCGTTTCAAATGTCAAGAATTCGGTCATATCGCTCGGGGTTGTCCGAAGTTTGTCAACGTCTTCCAACGGACCATGTCATGGCCGTCTCAGACTCCACGTCAAACTATGAACAGGCCGACAAATTCAACGTTTTTTCAGCAACCGTTCTATCGGTCACAAGCGGGTTTAATTAATGCGCCATCCAACGTTCAGCCTACAGTTCCGCAAGTAAGACCAATTTTGGGTCCTGACGCAACGGTATCTCGGTCAACACTCCCAAGGGAATCGAGGTTGCCTGTTGTCGAGCAACCCACCAGTTATGGAAACACGGCTCAAAAATTGACTGGGTTTCCGGGACAAAATACTACGTATACTGGGGTTGCCGATGCATCGGCATCAGGCTGCCAGCCACAGCAAAATAGGCCCACTGGTGCTTTGCAGCCTACTTTAACTGCTCGGCAGGGTCCATGTTATAATTGTGGACAGTATGGACACTTAGCTCGTAATTGTCCTCAGGGAAACGGGCAGCGCGATAGATACGTCCCGGCCTCTCGCCGGCCCTCGTTTGAAACGGGACTCAGCAAAAATTATGAATCGCGTTGTTTCAGCACAATCTTGCGCAATGTCACCTCTCAGTGATTGTCATTTCTTTTCAGAATGTGGACATAACACCGCAGTCTTCTTCTTCTTAGAACATCGGAAATTCATTCCTAGTTCATCTTCTTAGGTCATCACTCCTGTGGGCATCGGTCAGCCTCACACCGCACATTCGTCTCACCAATGCCTTTTGTGCTCTTTCAATCTTCATGATCTGATCGCTATTCACGGTCCATGTCCCACGCATCATCGCGCTGCGGACACAAGCAGAAGAGACCTGACCTTTCATCTTGAAGGTTGGAACCTTGGATGTCTGGAAAGGTGCAAGTTCATGGAACTTCGACCATCCACATCCGGCGCACTTTTGAGAGGGCGGCGCTCGGCGCGTTGTCGCGCACGGTTTTGGAGTTTGCAAAAATAGATCTTGCGCCTAGCGCGCCAACCTCGAATCTGGAGCGTCTGGAACAGGTTTCGGCAAGCCTAATTTCAGGAATTCTAGGAATAGATCTTACGACTGGCGCGCTGGCACGTCAACCTGAAAACCTGTTGTGCATGGAACTGGCTTCGCGCCTTGTTTTTAGAAATTCGAGAAGTATGACGACGTATCAACGTCGGATCTAGCACTCTGTCGCGTCAACCCGAATATGGTGCGCTGGCGCACCGAAATAGAATCTGGACCGCCTGGTCGTGGCTTAAGCAAGCCTGTTTTCAGAATGCCAACCAGATTTCAGAATGCCAACCCAAACAGGCCTATCCAAACCTTTTGTGACACAAGGCACACAAGAACTCCATGTAGCAGCACTAGGCGCACAAGTTATAATAACGTGTACAGATCTTCTTTATCTAAAAAACAAGAAAATGAAGGTGCAACTTGATCCTGCATGTTGCAGCTCCTGCCGTTTTCATGATCATGCTGACCTTTTATTTTAATTGATAAGATCTACAAATGCGCTTGGCTTCATCCGTTTTCCACTTGCCACAATACAGAAGTGGATCATCAGACAAGGATGATTGTCGAGTGCTTTCTATTAATGTCATCTGATCTTACGACAGTAACCCGCTCTGATGAATAATCCTGGTGCATGTCCTGGTGGACGTGCACCTATCATTTTGAAAAATATGAAACTGAAGTGTGATTCAGCGGATTCTAAGAACTACCAGAAACACAGCTTAATTAATTACTTTTAACTTCAAATCGTGTTTATGAGGCTTGTACTTTACAAACACTTTGTAAAGCGATTCATATAAAGTTAGCTGGTTAGGCCTACTGGTGTTGAACAGGTTGTCAAGTATTGAACAGAAATAAATCATTGACTAAAATTTTCCGAGAAAAAAAGTCAGAATTTCTGACGCTGAGAAAATATAAGAAACAGCAAAACCTACACAGCATCGAGAAAACTATACTATATGATCAAGCGATCATGTGAATTTGATCTAAGTGAAGTATAGATGTCAGGGTGACAATCTAGGCGAAGTTATTGTTGTCAAAAGCCTTATCAACTCGAATCAATCACTGTAACCACCAAAGAACCACTTTTTCACTGCGGCTGATGGATTCGAAACCACCGGTTGTGAAAGAATCAGTTGATATGGCTTTATGTACATTAAATTTGGTGATTCTTTATTTATTTAGTGCATCAGATCTGTTAATTCTTATACAATTTAAACGAAGCAGATGCGCATTTCTCTGCCAAATTATTTGCACTGACAGCAAATAGATATAACTCTTTAATAAATTTGAATGATGTTGTTAGGTACCACAGTCTAGTCAGCTTTGAATCTAGACTATCAAACATGGCGTGTAGATTTTACATGTATAACTTAGCGCAGGCATAATATTGTGATACTATTGAAATATTTATGTAATTGAGAATTACGTTGATGCTCTTTTGTTGTAGTGCTTCTCTTGTGTCAGTGGATCTGTGTCGGAGTTGAAATACTCCACTCCGGTGCTATAGGAGTTCGCATACAATCCCAGACTCTAAAAGAGCTGGATTTGCTAATCTCAGACTTGTAGATGTGGCAGTGAACTTTTTTGGAGATCTGCGTTCGGAGATATTCTTATCGAAATTGTAATCTCATGAGGTAATTTCATTGCACTCTTGTAACTTAATTACTTCATCAATGGATATCCTGGAATATACATGGATTTACAATACTTCCGTACTTGGAATTTTCGTATCCGATCATTTATTAAGTAGGCTATCCGAATTAATCAATCTTTTACCGTTTCATGTAACAGCTTCTACAAACCCGAAAATTGAGTCAAAATATGAATAATCTTCGAACCTTTGTACGACGACCAAGATGTGACACTGTAAATTTCCATGGTAATTAACTTAATTTCATTCTAAGTCAAACATACTTTGAGACTCTTGTAACATGCTTGATATTTTGCACGTTCTATGCTACTCAAATATGAATACGCCTACATTGCACATCATCTAGGCAATATGTGGGAAACACAGGGATAATTTTAAAAATTTAAGTTTTCAAATATTTGTCAGATCGTTATTAAATACCATGAACATAATGTCCGCAAAGAAAGTGAATCTTTCATATAAAATTGATATATCAACTTTTTGAGTTGACACTGTGCCTACTACATTACAAGACAACTACTATTTTGGAAATACGAAGGCAACTCAAAGTTGCATTTAAAGCAAAAGTCAAAGTTGGGATGGTGCATATTTTGAATAACACTTTAAAGTGGAAATAATAACCTATGGGTAGCAACAACCACTCCCATTAGATTAGCAACAAACATTTGCTGTCATTTCCATTGATGAAACAGCATTACTGAACTAGGAGACTGAAAACATGCGACCTAATTTACAAGTCAAACTAGACCCAATTTATTTGTTGACCTGGCATGTTGAGAAAAATTACCATAACGTGGTGACTATTTTCTCGACAAAAAGTTTCAAAATATGTATTATCACGGCGATTTTTACTTTAAAATTGTTGACAAGGTGTCTACAAAAATATCTGAGACTTAATTTTAGGGACATTTTGAGCCATCCATTTCGCAAACCAGAAAGCACGGAACCATAAAAGGCTTTTGTCTCTGATATGATGAAGTTACGATCGAATGGAAGTGGGTGAGTTGTAAAACATTCGAAGGTGTCAACGGATTCAACCGGTCCAAAACTCGAATAGCGGGACAGAAAATCAGCATGTGGAATGCGTTTTCCTGGCTGATGTTGAATTGTCTAGTCATAGGCAGAAATTTCGAGTGCCCAGCGTTGTAACATATTTGAAGTTGTCTTTGAAGCCGAACTTGATGGGGAAAATATGTACTCGAGTGCCTTGTGGTCGGTTATGATCTTGAACCGAAAACGAACTTGTGCAGGCGTTGGAGAACCCATTTGATGGCTAGCGCCTCTTTCTGAGTCTGCGAATAACCTTTTTCAGCTTGACTGAGTCGACTCGACACGCAAATGACAGGAAGATCGTTCTGTTCTAGAATAGCTCCAAGACCGACTTCAGAAGCATCAACAATGACAGTGCAGGGAAAACCGGGCTGAAAACTCTGTAACTTGATTCCATTCACCACCTGCTCGATTAGACTGTTAAAACAACTGTCGTGAATTGAAGACCACAGGTATGTACTAGGGTTGTAATCCCGGGAAATCCCGGTCCCGAAATCCCGGGATTTGGGGTATTTTTTCCAATCCCGATCCCGGGATTATATGTCTAGAAATCTCGGGACTTTTTAAATTTACTATACCCCTGATTGACCGTTTTTGTGTTAACCTACGGGAGTGAGCACAATTCTACGGGAGTGTTACAATTCTAAAGTACAGTATTAAGTTTTACATACGCTAGCTGCTCTCCAAGTTGGAAGTAGTATGCTTGTTTTGTATACTTATATGCGCCTTTGTAATAACTGTGTTTCGATTTACTTTTTGAAATATACGGTCTGACGCCATCTTGCGAAACGAATGTTCGACATTGACGCTCTACGTTACCAATAACAGTCGGTGAAACCAGTCGGTACATCATTCTGTTGGCAGCGGTGCGCGATTTACGACTTCAGGAATTACGAGCATCTTCAGTGCATATTCTTCGTTCATTTACTACGATTCAGTGCTACGAATCATTACTTATCCGATTTACGACTTCAGGAATTACGAGCATCTTCAGTGCATATTCTTCGTTCATTTTCTGTCATTATTTACTACGATTCAGTGCTACGAATCATTTACTTATCCTGTTGTCATCGCAATTTTTTACACTTTTACCGCCCTAATGTCGAACTTTGAAGAAGTCGGTGCTAAAAGAAAGTCAGAGGTGTGGCAGCATTTTTTGTTCTGCAAAAGCACAGAAAAAGCAAAGTGTAAATTGTGTCAAACAATTTTGAAAACTTCTGGGTCCAGCACAAAGGGACTTATAATTCACTTGAAGTCAAAGCACAAGATTGAAGTGAAGTCTTGCCTGGACGTTGAGGATCGGCCAAAACCCAAAATCAGAAAAATTGATTTCATTCTTCAAGTCAAAAAAACCCAGCCTGGAAGAACTACTGAGCCAGCTAACTGCTGTGGATGGGCCTCACCTTCAATCAAATTGCCAGAAGTGAGAGACTGCATCGAGCATTTAAGGCTGATGGTTATGTCCTACCCACATCACACCAACATGTTCGTAATCTGGTGATCAAGAACTTCGAAAATGTCAAGAAGTTGGTCAAGGAAGAGCTTGATGAAATCAAACTGAACAATGGTCGTTTTTCTATCACGTTTGACGAGTCGACATCTGTAAGGAGTCGACGTTATATGAACATAAATTGTCATTTTCAAGGAGGGTTTCATTCACTAGGACTGCTCCGCATTCATGGCAGCGTGGACACAAAAAAAGCAGTCAGGTTGGTTGAGGATCGACTAAATTGCTTTGGGCTTGACATGAATACAGATATTGTTTCTATGATCACTGATGGTGCCAGTATGATGGTGAAGTTTGGAAAAGAAACAAGTCCACTCCATGTGATCTGCTATGCTCATGCGATCCATTTGGCCATTTGTGATGTCTTGTACAAAAGACAACCAAGTGCAGCATTCAGTGATGACCTTGACTCTGAAAGTGGCAGCGCTGAGGAGGAAGGAACGGATGATGAAAAACAGGCTGAAGAGGTTGACATAGCTCCGACTTTGTCTCCGAGCATTCAGTTCATAGTCGAGAAAGTTCGAAAAATTGTGAAAATATTCCGAAGATCCCTGTGAAAAATGATGATGCTCTTCAGCAATTTGTCCTGGAGGCATTAGGCAAAGAAAAGAAGCTACAGCTGGATTGCAAGACCAGGTGGAACAGTTTTGCTATCAATGCTAGAGAGGTTTTATGAACTTAGAAAAGAGATAAAAATGGCTTTAGTTCAGCTGGACATTCAGTTTGAATTGACTGAGGATGACATGATGATTATTAAAGAACTGTGTGATGCTCTGGCTCCTATCAAAGTTGCTGTGGAAGCACTCTCAGTGAGGATGCAGACATTCTTTTGGCAGAAAAAGTAATTGCATTTACGTTGAAAAAGCTTGGTGAACAAGGAACTAAAATCGGCCAGGACTTGAAGAACAGGTTTGAAGCTCGAATTGAGGAACGCCGCAATGCTGAACTTGTCCATCTTTTGAAATATTTGAAGAATGCTTCTTACCTTGATCAATCTCAAGATCAATTTGGACATAAAGTTAAACGTCCCAAAATTGCTGCTCTGGCCACCAATATCTTACAAAGACTATTTCTTCATTGTGATGGCAATGAAGACAAACCCTGAAGACATTAAGGTTGACGGTGCCATGGAAGTACTTGACCAAGAAAAGCCAATGACTTTAGCTCAGGAGCTTCATGCTTTTGTGGAAGATGACGAAACAGAAGATACCAAAAACACTGACCTGAGCTCTCGTGTGGTCCAAAAAGAGATGTTGTTGTACGAGACAAGCAAAAGAAGGCCTGAAAATCTTGAAAGGTTGTTTACTGCTCTTAAAACTATTAAGCCTACATCAGTTGAGGCCGAAAGGGCCTTTTCTGCCCTTGGATATTTTGCTAACAAAATCAGGAGTCAAATGAATGATGACACTCTAGATGCTCTCATATTTCTGCGGCAATATTACAAAAAATAAAGAGGTTTTTGTTCTTTCCATACTGCTTTTTTTCAATTATTTGCTCAATCCCGAAAAATCCCGGGATTATAAGTCTGAAATCCCGGGAAATCCCGATCCCGGGATTGTACAAATTGGTCCCAAATTTACAACCCTGGTATGTACCGGATGAACTTGAGGAGAGTTGGAATAAGGGTTCAGCCTTCGTGGAAAAGTGAGGAACGAACTTGCTGTAGTACTGGATGAATCCTAGGAAGCTTCGAAGCTCCTTCACATTCGTAGGACGAGGAGCATTTTTGACAGAATTGACTCGAGCTGCATCTGGTGAAATGCCACTGCCGCTGATGACGAACCCGATGTAGTGAATTTGTCTCATGCAAAAAATTTATTTCTTCGAGTTTATCTTTACATTGAAAATTGATAAGCGCTCGAACAATTGGAGTAATTTTTCATCATGCTCTTCTTTGGTGTGACTATAGACCAGGAGATCGTCTTGATAGGATTTTACACCCTTGAGCTTGCATATGATTGCATCCATGGTTTGTTGAAATAACCCTGGCGAAATGTTCAAGCCAAATGGGGGGAAATTATAGTGGAAAAGTCCCCAACTTGTGTTGATCGTTGTTACTTCCTTTGAATCTTCTGCAAGGGGAATTTGTAGAAATGCATTGGTCAAGTCAATCTTCGAGAAGTAAGAGCAACCCTGCAGATCTGTAAACATCTCTTCCATGCCAGGAGTAGTGAAAGAGGTCAACTTCAGGCTTTGATTGGCTGTAATGCTGTAGTCTTCGCAGATATGAAATGACCCGTTGGCTTTCCGAACCGCAAAAATTGGGCAGCCCAGGCACTTGATTTAGTGGGAGACAGCATACCTTCATCAACTAGCTTGTCAATTTCTTGCTTAAATCCGTCACGAATTCCAAACGAGAGAGGTCTAGCTTTGCAAAACTTCGGTGGAGCTGAGCATTCGAGGTGAACCGGGTCAACTTTCATACCACCTTGGTAGTTGCTGCAGAGATGGATTGCATTGCGGACTTCGCTGGAAAGGCAATTGTTGACTTCCGCGGCTTGTTGAGATACTTGCATTGAATTCTGAACATTTGTGGAAGGTGCAAGACTGGAAGAATTGGTGGTCTGTATTGAACTTGGATCATTGACTGAACTTGGCGGATTAACTGAGTTGGGATGTGGAATTGATGAGGATGGACTGAGTGGACTTGGACTCTCAACTTGAGGCTTTGTGGACTTTGGATTCGTAAGTAGGTTGATACAGCTGCGATGGTTCTGGCCGGATTCCTTGATCAACTTGTTCATGTCGTACCTCAAACCACGCAACGCGCCGAGACCAATAATAGGCGGACTATCCCTAGTTATGACAAACCAAACTTGAAATTTCTGATTGTCCTTTATGATGTCAACATGGGCTTCGCCAACCACAATGAGAGCGTCTCGGGTGACACCTGTAATGCCAGTGCAAGTAGGCTGAATTCGACTACGTGGATACTGTAGATTGTCAAAAGTTTCCAGTGACATGAAGCTTACAGGAGATCCGCTGTCAAGAGTAAACTCGCGGGTTATCCCAGTAGAAAATGTCACATCCTGAATTATATAGTTGTCACCTGAAAGGACTCCTAGAGTTTGAAAGTACTCAGACAGCGTGGTATCAACATCTGCGTATGAGGTAACGTGTGACTGTACCACGTTGGATCTATTGGACTTGCACACCTTTTGTATGTGTCCCGTTCTCTGGCAACTGTGGCAAACAGCGTTCCTAAACTTGCAAGTGGATCGGAGATGCTTGCCTCCACAAGAAAAGCAAGATCCTACATTTGTCGCACTAGCTGCAGTGGCGATAGGCTTTGCCTTGTTTGAACTAACTTGATTTGCTTTGTGGTAGTGCCTTTGAAAACTTGGTTGAGGTCGATGTTGAGATTCTCTGAACATCTGACTCTGCTGAACTTTTGGCCTATTGTTGTAATTCGAGTTTCTGCTCTCGGAATGGAATAAGACAGCTTGCGAATTCTTAGGACCGACAGTTTCACTAAACACTGCGTCAATATCATCATTTTCCTCCAGAATTGTCCTAGCCTCTTGAAAAGTCAAATTTTTGATTCGCAGTAGCTTTTTCTGTATGCTGGGATAGTTAATGCCCGCAATAACACGATCATGCAAGGCAACCTCCGACTGATCTCCAAAGTTACACTTTGCAGATTGCTGTTGTAATCTCAGCAAAAAAATTTCTTAAAGTTTCATCTGAACGGCGCATCAAATTGTGAAACTTTGCACGTTCAGTGGCCTCAAAATATACAGGTTTCAAGTGATTTGTGATGGCTTCCTGCAGTGCCTCTACCGTTAAGTCCTCTACTTCCTTTGGATGACATAAATCAACCAAAAGATCATATGCATCTTTGCCTACGCAAGTCAGGTAATAAACTGTCTTGTTTTTGTCAGTCAGGCTTCTAGTGAGTTTGCAAATCAATTCAAATCGCTTATGCCAGTTTTTCAAGCCGTCTACATCCTTAATGTTACGTGGTTCAATACCTTAGTCATTGGAGACATATTCATTACTTTGAAATTGAATTGTATGTACTATCTCGAATTGAATTGTAGGAATATGTAATTGAAGTTGCTGAATTGAACTTGGATTGAATTTGAACTGCTCGTACGACGCCAATTATTACCGAAACCACCGAACTAACTTTGTGTGAAAATGGCTCGCATGGAAATTCCTTTAATTGTATTGAGTAAACTCACCGATTAACATTAGCATAGAAGTTAAGGCATAAGTTAGAAAAGTAAACACTCAAATTACGCGCTCAATGATTCAGCATGACGCGAATGTCTGTGATTGGTCATTGTCAAGGTCACTGAGAGTGATGACAATAAAAAGTTGCGAATACAAAGAAATACATGTAACTCTGACAACAAGGTAGGATCATCGCGTGCCTATCAACAAATTTTACATTTTTCGACAGATCTATAACAAGAAGCTGCACTACATACGTATGTAAATTTAGGCCCTGCATCGTTTACATTATTCCACCTCCCAGAACGTGATGACATTAAATCTAGCAATTATTGCTTACTATAATGTATCCTCTTGTGAACGTGCTTATCTCATACAGACGAGTAATACTGCATTTGTAACTTTTAAATCATTTGACGAATCAGTGATGTTAATGATATCAATTTCATCAAAAATTCCTATGAAATGGAATTGTGATGAAATTCCTGTAAAAACCACCCATCCCTCACTGCTAGAAGTTGGGACATCTTTGATAAGGGTCCCTTGTCCCTCATAGCAGGACCTGACTACCTCAGATCATGTATTCAGCAGAACTCGCACCACAGTTTAGAGATTCAGATGCCCATCAATTCTACCTGAAGGCTCACTGTATCGCTGCAGTAGTTGTTTCTCTACGACTCGCAAGGATAGGTGTACGGTGTGGATTATGCATCAATCAATCAATCCACTATTTTTCACTGCATGGAGCATGTGTGATTCATACAACACACTTCAAAATGACCAACTACATTATTCGGACATAAATTGTGTGAATTCAGTGGTAGATATGGCATGTGGCCACCACTAGGGTTTTGAAAACCGATTATCGAATAACCGGAAATCGGTTATTTTTTACTATTCGAAAAACCGGATTTAGAATATTTTAAATCCGATTTTCAGGGTTCCATCCATTTGATTGAAATAATGTAGATAGTCGACAAATTGATCATCAAATCATGTCACTGACTGCGAAATACATGCAACTAAATTTCCCGCATGCGTGAAAGTAGACAGCAACGTGTTATGTTATGTTGGTGAGCACCTAACTCCTTCACTTCTGATGCTTGCAAATATCATGTTACTTACCAAACATCGCTTGTTCGACACCACGATTGACCAATTCTATTACTCACAGTGTTGTATGTGCGCTTTGATTTCCAGGAAATCAACCTCTCGCGGGTTCTCTTTGTCTTGGCGTTCGTGATGCAGGGAGCCTGAATAACACCTGACAACTGATTCGTTGCTCTGATTATTGTCTTTTCTTTTATAAGGCCATTAGTTTAGGTGAGATCAGTCTTCGAATCGACATGAGAGCTGCTGTGCATCGCTTGAACCAGTATATGGTATGGAACTATTTTGACCATGAAGGCTCGAGTGCAGTATGTAAACGTTGTGGTCGGAAGCTATCAATTAAGGGTGGTTCTACAAGTAGCCTCCGCGCTCATCTACGTCAAGTGCACTGTATTTCATTTACGGATTCGAGAAATAACGACGCTTCGGATTCTGAATTGTATGAGTCATCAGGGTCTCAGCCTAAAGTTCCAATCAAGAAGCAGAGATTTCAGCAATCCACCATCGAGAAATGTCTGAAAAAAGCCGAATATGATTCTATCGACGTTGTGTTAGCGAAGCTTGTGGCGATAGATGGCTTCTTCATGAACGCCATCGTTCATTCAGAATTTCTTCGTGCAGCATTTCTTGAACGAGGGTTTACCATGCCAAAATGTCCTTCTAGCTTGACTAAAATATTGAATAATCATTCTTCTGATCTTAACCAAAAGATGACCGACAACTTCCGAGTGATGATTGAGAGAGGTCAGCGCTTTTCGTTCATGATCGATGAATGGACTTCTCGTCGACGGCGCCGCTACATGTCCATTTCATCCAATGACGGTGAGGAGCTTCATCAACTACAGATGGTTCGCTTGTTTGGAAGATTAACAGCTGAAAACATCGCCGATGTGTTTAATCGGAAGTTGGAGGAATTTGATATGGAAAAGCATGCTGTTGCTGTAGTTACGGACGGTGCCAGTGCCATGAAAAGGATGGGAAGTGTGTTGATTCCATGCTTTCATCAAGTTTGCCTCGCACATGGTATACATCTTGCTGTTTGTAATGTTCTCTATCATGCCAAAATAACAGAGACTGATACCGATGAATCGGATTGTGAAACTTCCGATGAAAGCGACGACTTTGAGACAGATGACGACATTCTCGGAAGTGAAAGTCTTCAATTGACTGGACAGATACTTCCTACAATCAAAAAAAAGCGACAACTGTCCCGCTATTTCAGAAAATCATCGTTGAAAGATGAAGTCTTGCAAAAGTATGTAAAACAGGAACTCGGTTATGAACTTGGTCTTTTAATCGACATCAAGATACGCTGGAATAGTCTGCATGACATGATTTCGAGATTCGTGAAACTGAAGAACTGTCTTCTCAAGGCGTCACTCGATTTGACAGATGTTCCCGCAACCCTTACAGAGAAAGAATGGGACCTCTTTGAAAACCTTGCGCTGCTGCTTGAACCAGTCAAAATTGGCGTCAAAGCACTAGGCAAACGGGATGCAACTCTTCTTACTGCTGATGGCATCAACAAATTCATGTTGAAGAAAGTGAGTCAAATCCCTGGACCATTAGCAACAGCTCTATATAATGAGATGCTAGGGTACATCACGGAAAGACGAAATGACGATCTGACGAGTCAGCTAAAATACCTCACCCAACCTGCCAGTCTTCATGAGTTCTGTGAACTTCAGTTTCAGGTGATGCCATCTCGGGGAAATCTAGAGAAGTCACTGAAACCAATATGGGCGAGGCTTTGCATACGGAGCAGTGAACAGACAACTGAAATCGAAGCATTCTCACAACATGATGCCGAAGCTGTGAAACCGAGCACAACGAGATTGCGCGATGAACTTCATCAATCTATTGTCGAAGCAAAAACATCCACAACTTCTTCGCAAGACCAAAGCGCTCTGCGAAAGGAAATGAACCTTTTCGAGGCGACGAATTGCCTACCAAAAGATCTGAAACTGATCAGAGATGCCATTATCACTGTGTCTCCTACTACAGTTGAAGTCGAGCGATCCTTTTCAATCAATGGTGGATTTGTTTCCAAAGTTCGAAGTCGCCTTGGTGACACTACTATTGATTCTCTACAATTTCTTAAAGGATATTATTCCAAGTGATCGACATCCTCTACACACGCTTTGTTCATTTTGATTGCTTTCCAGGTAATTCATTCAATTTAATAAGTGAAATAGCGATTTGCTATTTAGTGTCATGTTCTGTTGCTGAGTATTGCATTAAATGATTTTGATCAGTGCCCATGATTATTTTCATTTTACTGAGTTTTCAACCCTCAGCTTCAAACTGTGGAGTAAATTAATTTTCGAATGAATCTTTACATCAAGCGCGCCGGCACCAAATTCTATTTATAGACTATTCCAGACTAAGGCGCGCCGCGCGCCCGGAGCAAAATCTATTGTAGATCCTTCCGGATAAAGCGCGCCGGCACCAAATTCTATTTATAGATTCTACTCAATAAAAATCCGCACGATGAGTTTAATGCGCGCCGTAACCGAACACAGTAATTAAACTCGAATGAGTACGTTTACATCATTTGATAAGCAATATTTTTTGCGTTATATTTGCACGAACGAATAGGATACAGGCCATATTTCAACAGAACTGATTTACGCCGTATCTATAGAAACGTGTCTCTTTCATGGAGTTTGTCTGAATAGATCGTGTTTATGATATACGGCTGACAATTTACCACAAAAAGAAATTATAGAAAAGTAAATGCAATCTCGCAGCCAGTAGGCCTATTTCGGATTCGAAATCTTACCCAGTTCATTCTGTAGTTATTTCATTTTCCGATGATATATTGTACAAGATAATAAAGCCTTCGCATATATTTAATTGTACATGACAATTCGTACTTACACGTGTTCGCTACTTAAAAGTAGTATTTATATTTTTTGATCATTATTATTGAGTACTCTCTACAGTATACTGTTTGTTACAACTCCTTTAGTATCCTAAAATGTACTTCATCAAAGGCTAAAGCGCGCAGCGCCGGCGCGCCGGAAAGTGCGCTATTTATAGAAATTCTAAGATCCCGGCGTGCTGGCGAGATATTCTATTCTAATAAATATGGTTTATTTTTAGTAATATCGCTTATCCGGCGCGCCGGCGAGCCGGATTAATCCAGCAAAACATGCGAAGATTCCAGTCGGGAACAGCTAGAAATTCAGTAATAATTTCGAATATTTAAAAACTGCGTCATCATTTGTATACACAAATAGCATAGTAAAACAGTATTCACAATTAAAGCCACTTGGTAGGAATATTCGCTTGCGGCAATCAGCTGATAGCGTATTAAATGGGCGCTGTTCGGTCTAGTCCTAATAATGTAATCCGATGTCTATGGATGACACTCATCAATGCAGTGTGATTTTTTAATGAAAATTGCATTTGCAATGTTCATGTCATGAAAGCAGTTACGTTGACGAAGATTACTTTTAGAGACTTATTATAGTAACACTGAATAACATTTTAGAAAAGGAGGGCGTCATAATCACCTAAAAGAAGTGATGAGAGGTAATTTGATAAAATATATAAATCAGTTTAAACGCGCTAAACTACAACACACTATTCAAAGACACTTCAAGGAAGTTGCCTGGAGAGTTACTTTACTTGGAACTCTGTCAAAAGCTGTAAGTAAAATCTTTTTGCTAATTCCTTGAGTTAATGAGATAAAATTTCGATTTTACATATCTAATATTGGTTTTTCAATTCAGAGACAATCTACCTATTTTGACCAGAGCCATGATTTTTTCGAAGCTGGCTAGAGCATGTATTTCTAAGTAGGAAATGATAGAATGTCTATTAACTGTTGCTCAACACTCATCATAACCATTTTCAGTACATTGCCGTGCCAGCACTTCATGCTTGTCCATCCAAATGAAAATAACCAACTGCAAATCTGAGATGCTCAATAAGAAAATAACAATCAAACCTATACAAAGAATGACCAATTAGATTCTGCTAACTATAGCTAATGATCCACGTTCAGATTGTTGTCAACATTAAATCTCATGAACCTTTTTATTAATTTTTTTTCTGTACGGTAGACAATTTTCATGTCGTTTTTGGATAATTTATAAATAGCATGAGGTAATTTAGAGCGGATCTGTTATGGCTGATAACATAAATGATGATATGAGCGTTGATGGTAATAATATTGCTCGTGATTTGATAGGAATACTTGATCGGAAAACTACTCAACCATCACCGGCCAATTCTAAAAATCGTGAATACCGAAGTCCTCTGTCATTGCACTGCAAAATGAGGCCAATGACTAATGAGCATTGGCAGGAAGTTGGGATACAGAAGACGTGTCTCTCCAAGCATTATAATAATAATAATATGAATTTGATGGTCAATTCAACAGGCGGTAGGCCTCTATATGACAGAGCAAATAGACATAACAGCAAACATCACATACATCCAGAAAATTTTACAAAAGAATTGTTAAACAAGCAAAGTCTCCTTTTCTTGGATAGCAAAACATGCTGATGTCTCACGTGAACAATTTTCCGCCGATTAATAAAGAATTGAGACAGAGGATGATTATATTTATCTGACAATTTTTTGTATCAGTTTTATACAAATTTTACTCAACATGCTGCTTAAGGAGGTATTTTTGATGTCTGGGGCCCAATGCCTAACAAGTACGGTCTAATTTTTCAAGCTTTTTAAACGTGGTGGCACTGATGTCGCAAATAACAGGCTACGCATGCGCCATGTTACTGATAACAAGACCCATAGGCCTATACGCTTGCCAGATGATGGAGGAATGATTATTATTACATTTGAGACGCTTGACGAGGGATAACGAGCGACAGCATTCGTTGTAAATATCAGTGAAGTAGACATTTCAAATCAAATCCTTAGGAAAGTCACACCTAAGATTTTTAAAGGAGAGTTCCTACTAACAGTCATGATTTTCGTTTTCATTGACGGTCATTTTTTTTATCTTCATCCCAAAGAATAAACTTGTCAACAAGATTCTGAGTACTGTCTAAATCATCTTTGTTCGTGAGATGGACCATGGTGATATCATCAGCGTAGGCGAATATATCAGCATTGCAAAAGTTAGGCAAATCATCAATTAATAGAACAAGAAGAGTGGGCTGAGAACAGATCCTTGGGGTGCATCACTAGACACGGACTTCCATGATGTCATACAGTCGATAACAGAAACAGATTGAATGCGATCAGATGTGAATCTTTTTATATCAGTTGAACGATATGTGGATGACAATCAAAAATCTGGCCTAAGAGACTTTAAGATGAGATTGTGGCTTAGACAGTCGAGAACCTTGCTGTGAAATCGTAAGGTCAGAACTCGGGCGCAGTTGGCAGACTCAAGTGAAACATGTTGAAGGATGAAGAGTCGAATGGAGAGAAGAAGGCATTTGTACAGCCACCAATAAGCCAGAAGAGGTAATAGCACAAAATTGATTATTGTTGAGGTTTTTTGGCTTAAAGACGGGCCTAAAATGTGATCAGTATGATCGTTGACAAAAACCATGTCTCAGAGAAAGGGAAGGATAGAGAATGCACGATAGTTCCTTATTTCCTTTCGGTTATGGGGTGATAAAGGCTTTTTCCACCTTTCAGGAATGTATGCATATTTTAAGCAACGATTGTAAAATTCTTGTGATAGGCGTTACAAGAGCAAGGAGAAAAGTACGATAGAAGAGACCAGGGATCTTGTCTGGTCCTGTGGAGTTGAGGCTTGCATTTCAACAAACAAGTTGTGAAGTAGACTTTCAATCATAGATTCTCAGACCAGGTAGCACGTAAGCGATTATCATGAAACTGATGAATGTCACAGGGATGGAAAGGACCATGAAGTTGATTGTTTAGTGAATCAGCCGTGGCGTGGTCAATAGGAGAAACACGGGACTTCCTATTCAACTGATTATTAACAGCTCTCCATTTCTTAGAATTAGAAGAGGAAGCAAATTTGGAAAGATGCTTAAGCTTGGCCTTATAGCTTTCTTTGATAAATTTTTGACGAAGATTCAAGTACCTACTTCCCATAGTTCCTCTTATTCAGAGCACAATCCCGAGCATCAGATATGGCTTTGAGAGCGGGAGTGATCCAAGGCGGATCAGAACTTCTCATTCTAACCGTTTTTTTCGGTGAAGCTCTTCATATAGCATGAAAGCAAAATGACCTCAATTTTTCGACAACCCATCAATATTTTCATGATGCAGACAAAAGTTCGAACCAATTGACTGAAGAGAGAACCTGGCAACAAGCGGCGAATGAGGATGGAAGAGAAGATCTCACTTTAACATATTGGCACTAACGGAAATTTAAACAGCCTACTTTCAAAAGAACGCCTCTGTGATTGTGAGGCGCCCTAGCGGTGCAAGTAGCTGGGAGTCTGAAGATTTCTTAGGCTGGTTGGTAGCTACAATATCAAGAATAGTACGACCTCGGGTAGAAGATTGAACGAATTGTACCATGTTGTTGTAAATAAGAAAATTATCTAATTTATGACAAATGCCATTTACATCACCAGTTAAAATAATATGAGCGTCACTTCGATTGTCAAAAATATCTTCAATGGTATCAATAATAACGGAATGAGCAACGCGTGTTACCTCCATGAGACGGACACTGGATCTTCTGCACCTTCTATCGAAACACATCGCTTATTAACGCCAATTTGTCTTTAATCTGATAAAGACACATCCGACAAGGGGAAAGATAGGCTAGTTCATCAAATTAAAATTATAATTACAGTTGAATGGTGGTATATTCAGTTTTCACTTGTCTACTTCGTCACTATGTATTGCTACCACTTGAATGTACAGTCACTTGTATAGCCACCTCCTGAAAGATATACCAAGGATTCGAAACTGTGAAGATGAAGATCCTTGATGAAACATGTATTAAAACATGTGAAATGTAAACATGTAGTGAAACGTGTGTACTGGAAGCATGTGCCGTTGATGAGATGGTTAGCTAAATAATACCGGTTATGGCGTCGTTTTTATACCGGTTTAGTGTGGACTCAAATTTGCTTTCATTATGAATTTGGCAACTTCAAATTGAGAGGGCTGGCAATCACGTTGTTGATCCCGCGAAAATTTTCCTGAGGGTTTTGGCCACCCCGAGACCCCCAATTCCGCGGCCCATGAATGTAGAGGGAACTTTCTTATATGATGATGATGAATCTCTTTGTTGTTGTCTCACAATTATACAATGCGGTGAGCACATTACACAGTCACGATTGCAATATATAATAGATCAGAAGAAAATACAATACAATGACATGGGATCGACGGGAAATAAAAGCGATACAGTAAAAGCAAATTATTTACAAAATTTTATAAACGATGTGCTAAAACGCTTAGTTCTTGAAAACGGACGACGAAAAGGCGGTCACTTGGTTTGACCAGAAACATCTCACGAAGGGAACAATATTCACGTTTTGAACAATATCATAGAATAATTTTTCCCAAGTTCGATTGCCAATCGTATCAAATGAGTTGGAATGGGAAAATGGAATATCCATGATACGGTGAAGGCGACGTTCCACACTACATAATTTGTTCATGAGATACTTGGGTAAATTGCAAAAGGGCGGATGTTTTGGGGGCATTAAAGTATTAAACAACATCGAATGAAAAGCAAGCATAACATTGAAACAGCTGAGTTTTTTGGGGCAATGAGCTCTTCTTAAGGTTACGGATGATGTAGTAACGTTTACATACACACTTTGTTTATAACATCTTCAATGTGCTTATTCCATTTTAAATTGGTAGAAAAAAACCAAATGCCAAGAAACTTCATAGATTCGACACTTCTAAGGAATGAAGCAATTATCAAACTGCAATGGGTTTTAGTTGACAGACCATATTTTTGTAACATAAAAAACATCGGCAATCTATCCAAAATTGCAGCGAAAGTTGAGTATGGAATTTGAACCACCACATTATTATTTCACTCAGGTCTACAATTGTATCATAAAACAGTAAACTGCGACAAAAATGCAGAAATAAGAAGTCACTGCATATTTGATCACACTTGTTAGTAGATCCAAACAGGATGGATTGAATCCACATGATATGGAAAAACACAAACAGGGGTCCAAGTAGGACTTCCTTGGGGGATGCCACTCTGGAATGGCAACCCAGTTTGAAAGATATATTTTTCCTCACCATACGATGATGTCGGATTAGAAAGAAAGCTGACAATCCAACTTATTCATAATTATGATATCAATGTGTTATCAGTCAAGCATGAAATATGCCCTGGTTTTGTTTGCCTTTGGCCTTTTCAACTTTATTAACACTATCATGCTGCATTCATGAAATCGTGCATTAAAAGAAAAAATATAGAATGTTGATAAGCTTTCATCATGAAAAGGCAAGTGATCTTCTCCTTCTTTTGATTGACCAAAAGTCGAAAGGTTTAGTAAAAGAATAATAGTTTTCCCCGGGAAGGGCTAGAGTGAAGTTGTGCAGGGAACGAGGTAGTACATTAAAACTTTACATAGCATAGTAACACCTCTAAACCTACTGCAAAACTTCGCGATCTGCCGGATCAGATCATTTTGCTTTTCAAAGAAATAGAGAGGATAATACAATCTCTATGTATTTCCAATTGGTAAAATTGTGACATTCAAGGTTGTTGACTCTCATTTTTTCGAAATTTTTTGCGCCATAAAAGTTACAACAAATTGGTATTTTGTTGAACTGGTTTATTAATAGAAATCATCTTTACACATCATGATCTTTTCAAAATGAGTTATCATTCTGTGACAGAGGATGAAGTAAAGTGTACAAAAACAGACACTTTTTGTTGGTGTAAACTGACAAATTTTTTAAAACAGAGAAGAAATTTCAGGAAAAATTGTTGATATACTTTTAAAACGAAAAAGTGTCTGTTTTGTACACTTTACTTCATCCTCTGTCACAAGAATGATTAACTCATTTGGAAAATATCATGATCCTGTAGATGATTTCTATAATTAACCAGTTCAACAAAATACCAATTTGGTGTAACTTTATGCGCAAAAATTCGAAAAAATGGAGTCAACACCTTGAATGGCCACAATTTTACCATTGGAGAATACATAGATTGTATTATCCTCCGCTATTTCTGAAAAGCAATGATCTGATCCGGCAGACGAAGCGAAAGTTTATGCAGTAGGTTTAGAGGTGTACTTATGCTATGTGAAAGTTTTATGTACTCACCTCGTTTCCCTGCACAACTTCACGCTAGCTCCCGGACTAAAATATGAACATGATGCCGAAACGTTTTCGGTGGAATTCCCCCCTCATAGGCGTTTAAGTCAATCGGCAAAGTATTCGAATGTTGCTCTCATCGATGAAGTTCAGTGACGTCATTCCTTGTATTTGATTGAGATGAGTGATGCTATGCCATTGGTTGGGTTTGACTGAAAACATGAAGCTAATGCAGTCTTATACGGTGCACTATAATCAATTGATCGACAAATGCTTTCTTCTCTCTGAAAACAGAATTCCTCAAATGCGTCAAAGTACGGAACATATTTTCATTAACCCATGTTTCACAGCGCATTATGAATTTGACATCAATAAGTTTAGAAGATGCTCTCATATGGTTTACTTTAATTTCATTTCATATGGCTAGTTTTGTTTTTATGTGAATTAAGCCTTGTCATCAGCTATTTGAATGAAGGTTATTAAGTTCGACGAACCTTTTAAAAATATGAAATAGAAAATATTATAATGTCGTTTTATTCATGGTATTGGCTTCAGAACTATGAATCAAAAGTAGCGCAACATTTGAACACAAAAGTAAATTACTAAATTCAACATTAGTAATCAAAAGTAAATTGAGGATATGGATGTGTATACATTGCCAGTGAGTCTACAAGAATGAGAAAACAACTAATTTCATGACAATGGCCTAAAGTACTCGTAGGGCCCCCGGCCCAACATTTGAACGATCATAAACCATAATAATAATAAATGTCGTTATAATAAATAATTGAAGAAAAATATCTCATAAAAAAACGTGAAACGGTTCAAAAAGTAAATTTTTACAAAGTAATCAAATGAAAAAATATTCTTTAACAGAAAGATTCTAAATCGATCCAGCACGGAACACATTGAAATTGGTAATGATATCAAACCATTTGCTAAAGTAGCGTCCGGCCAACTTTCTGTAACGCACAAAAGTCAATATCACGATCTTGAATTTAAAATAAACAATTCGTCCCCATCTTATTGCTTACCTGATCTGCATTTAATAACAATTTGCATGAGACATCATTCTTTTTGTCGATTTTTTTTGCACTGAGCAGTCATTCGGTAGGAAAAAGATGTTTAAAGGATTCTCCCAGTCAAATTCTATGTCATTCAGCATGATCACGCCTTTCTTCACATCAATTTTTTGAATCAGGATACTTATCTCCTCAATTACCTTCGTAGTAACCGAATGCGGTGAAATTCTTTCTTCCACTTCTGTTTACTACTTGCATACCAAAAGGTAACCGTACTACAGGGTAAGTACGCTCGGGATTATGAAAATACCTTGGGTTTATTCTGTTGATCAATCTTTCAAAATTCTCCAGTCATTTTCTACTTGCATTCTTTTGTCTTCATAACTACTCTATTCCAACCGGAGCAGTACCGGCCTTCTGGCTTGCCGAACCTCTCAATATCATAAAGCTCATTTCTAAATTCACACAGGGAAGTAATCACAACAATTTGAGTGATAAGGATGGGAATGTGGATACATGGTCCACCTGTCGTTTGGGAAAAGGTCATATCACAAGTCCTAGCTTACCAAACTTGTCCTTATTCACAAGCAACTAATTTTGGGCAACTTCCACCAAATTTGTCAATCAGAGGTTTCCACAAGGGTCAATTTTGGTACCCACCTCTTTTTTCTGTTGTACATCAATGACCTCCAAGACTGCCTAGTTAGTAAATGGTGATGTATGCAGAATACAACGATACTCCTTCGATTACCATGAGCGACTTGTAAATAACACTCAACATGCGGTTATGCGACGTTATTAATATGTACATGTAACCAACCGGAGGTCTCAGATGGAGAGCCAATTTAGCTTGATTCTTTCAATCCCTTAAAAAGACTCTATGAGCATTCCTGCACTCACAATTACAGGAAATGATGATCATCATAACATTAAGATGTCATCTAATAGGATCAGGTACACAGATTCCATCTCCTTCCTTTAGATTGCGGTTATGAAAGAGCTGTCATTGAAACCGTACATCCTGTCCATCAGTCAAGTAGAGCATTCAACGCATTGGCAGTATCTATCCTCTAGCATCTAACTTCCACACAACTGTCTGCTAACTTTACAAAGACCACTTGTTCGTCCTGTTATGGAGTTAAAAAAAAAAAAAAAGCATTGTTAGAATCTGTGGGCCGGCGACCCACAAACGCATCTTAACCTACTTCTAGAAACGTGTTAAGAATCTAGATAGAAAAACATGCCAAAACTTGCAGTCGCTCATCCCCATCAGACGGGAATGTGCTTAAACTCAGTCCTCTTCTCTACAGTACCTTTTCGGTAGACACACACTACAGTGAAAGAGTGCTCACCTGAACTGAGATCTCCAGAAGAGCACAAAAAACACAACACCAAAAATCAACAGAACACATCCATCACAACAATATCGCAGAGCTGTGGAGGTGTGAAGATTCTGATAAAATTCAGGAGGAAACTATTAATATTATCAGTGAGCCGATTTACTGATAGCTAACAAAATCGAAAATTAAAACATGCATTTATGCAGGTTTCATGTTTGGTAGGCTATTCTAATTGTCGAATTCACTCTAAAACTAGACGATTCGCAAGGTCCCAAGTTGCTAGATAAATCACTTCAATTATATCGAAAAAAGAGAAGTCCTCACCCTTTACAGTTGTTCATGTCGTCAATTAAGTTTGGCTTTTCATCGCTATGAAGCGATCTTCAGCCATCTAGTTGAGAGTAAGAGCACTTCCATCTCTCTACCAGCATGAAAAATCGGATATATGCTGAAAGGCACTCTTGGAATCTCTGTCCCGGATATTCGTTCCGTGCTCTTGTATAGCAAATGTTTTAAAAGGTCGACAACATTGTCCACCATGAGCAATTAAAACATAAACTAAATTAGATCTGCCTTTGCAGTTGTATTTAGGACCAATAACTTTACAAGCAATACATAACTTTCTTTTACGGGTTTTCATTTATCAATTGAAATAATTATCTCTCTGGTTTAGTTTAAAAAAGTCACCGGAATGTCATAGTTTAACTTTCCAACGTATTTAAATATTCTCAAATAACTATCATTACGAAATCGAGTGATTAATGATGTTTCCTGTTTTAGCAGACGGCATTTCATTCAATTTTTTTTTTTTTTTTTCCGACATATTTAAGATCAAAACCTAAATCCGTTGCTGTTTATTCAATCACACCAAAGTTTTTCATGGAGTCAAGGCCATGTCTCATCAGAAACTGCAACATTAAATGTATTTAATATTAGTATTTTTGAGAAAATTATTTCTTGCTTTGCTTGGAAGCCAACAAATCTCTATGTAAGAGTTATGCCCGAATGAACAATGACTTACTAAACCATATGTATTTAAACCGCCCTCCACTGATATGCTTAGGTCGAGAAAACTTCATATAATTATCCATAGGGACCTCTAGGTGAACTGAATATTTTATGACCAATGGAGATCAACAATTCCACTACGCTCGAAAATATTTTAGTTGCTAGTTTCTTCAATTACAGCACTGTTTTAGCTTACCTTTTTTGTCTTGACTTTCATTTCTTCCGCGTCGGAAATGCTGGAAGTAGGCGCATCTTGTAAATACAGCCATCATGAAAGCAGCGTCTGTTATTGAATGCTGTATATCGAATGATTTATTTCATTTTCTTTCTGCTTTACAGGTTTCTTCGAAGATCTGAAACACAATTGCAATGGCGACGCGCTCTTGATCGAGGTAAAGTTCTGCGTGATGACTACATGTGTTAAATAGTGAAAGCAAGCCCACACGTTTGAGTTTCCCGCTTTTAGTCTTCTTTCAGGCGCTATCAGCGGTGTCACTTTCCACCATCACAGTTTCAATTACATTCATCAACGTGTCTACAGTGATCGTCCCAAAACTCTTTCTTCAATTTTCCTCATTTGTCAGTATTGCAGCATGGATGAACTAATGTGATGTATCAGAGCTTTCTCCGTTGTGTAATTTTTAAAACATTTGCTTCTTTTGAGTTGAACAAGGAAATTCCTTCAAAGTACAAGTGGTTGAGATGTCCTGAATATATGCTTGCCGAATGGTAACAAATTATAAATGTATCATTTGAAAACATGTATGCCAGGTACAAGAAATGGTTGTTAGGGAGAAGCTGTTCTCTAAATGAAGCTGGTATGGATCGTTAACAGGGGTGATTTTGACAAGAATCCATGAATGTTTCGTACGGCTATTGTAACTAGAGACACAGCATCTTAACTCGAGGCAATTTCAAATAGAACAGTTAACGCGAATGGGTGAAATTCAGCGGTCCATCTTTTCATGCAAATTCTCGAACAGAAATGAAGATGTGATGCAGAAGAGTTCGTTTGCATCAATACCGCCACTAGACTCAAAGTCAACATAGCAACTTTATGAATGCAAGCGATATGAAGCTACATAATGATAGGTTCGGTCAATGACTTACGTGAGCCCTTGAATGTGATTTTAATCCAATCATGGTAATTCCATGAACTCCTCATGTAAGGATTATCGATAGCTAACTCTAGTATAAACAGCGCTCAATAAAATCATTGCCCGAAGGTTGAACCTGCCACGAACTACCATTTACCCAAGATGTAACCGCTCACCTGCACACACGCTGCTTTTTGATCGTCCAATATATGTAGAGAAATTGTCATCATACTTGTGTAACGCGTACTATGATAGTTGTAATAGATTCATTTTAAACGAGATGAAAATAGAAATGATGTAGATACGTGGTGGTCCATACGTTCCGGACAAGGTAGAAAAACTGCTAATCTATCAATTCTGAAGTGATGGATCATAAATTGGCAATGTAGAATAAGATGTATGCATGTTTTTAAAAAGTAATCAATTTTTTGCTAGTTCTGTAGGCCCAATTTTAGAAAACATGCAAACTTTTGGTTTGATTTTGATGAAATTTGAGGGTAATCGAAGGGTACAGAAAAAGACGATACATCAAGAAAGATGTGGCTATTGTTGGATATTAACAATATCTAGGGCATAAGAAAAGGAGCATTCAGTTTTTTTTTCAGCTAACTCTTCACACGCAACCGTCTTCAGACTGAAGTTCCGATGCCGAATTCAACCACAAACTGTGCGACAAATGTTTTCAACTGATTTCCCGCGTTCAAATGAGTGAATTCAAGTTGTTCTTAGCAATGAGAAACACGAAATATTGATAAAATGGCGGCGATGCAGAGAACGAATGTCACGATCGACTATATTATTTTAGGCGGCAGAGTTTTTAGACTAGGCGACGAATGTCCAACCTGAAATGATGATCCACCTGAACGTAGGCCTGCTGAGACTGTGACATCCACGAAGTCAAAAGTCTCTGACCAATGATACGACGCAGAACGTATCACCCACAATTGGTGCGGAGCTGAATGCATCCCTTGCAGGTGTTTGGTGACCCGAGTGGAAAATGGTGTCAAAAATGTCAGCTTGCAGTTATTCGTATCCTCCAGCTCCCTGATTATCTTTACCCATGGCATCGTCCATGACGAGTGGAGGCTTATACGAATTTGGGCCATACTGAAGAGTTTGGGGAGCGATTATTCGTTGAGTTTTCGTAACTGTCGATTGAAGCTCATTGACTTTAGATTAGGGTTGCCAAAAAATGTTTTTTTTATCCATCATATTTTAAATATGTTTTAAATATATTTAAAATATGTTTTTTATGTTTTTTTGTTTTTTTTATTGATGGGAATTGCAGCAGTTTTTGTAAGCTATAGCTTCATGAATTTGTTTTTTAAAGACCTAATGAATGAAAGGAAAGCATAATATAATACTTAAAAATCCTAAAATAATGTCATTCAATTTGCTATGATCGCTGCATTGTGTTATACTGGATGTCGGAATGCTTGTCATTTCGTTTTTCATTTATTCTGATGCACGGGTTCATCTTTTAAGTTATTAAGAAGCCAGAAAAATTGAGTTTTAATAAATGAAAATACGAAACGAAATGATGAGAACGACGAAACGATGAGAGATGATGATCAAAAAGACAAAGTGATAATGGAAAACTATATTGCCAGTATGCAAAAGAAACAAAACAAAAGTTAGCAAAACAATCGTATCGCATGGATGAAATTACAATAAAGCAGTCCTTCATGATGATGAATATTCACTCAACCAACACACTAGTATCACTCAACATCACTCAACATATCAACGTCACTTCCATCATCTGCATCAAATGGGAAGCAATCGTCAACAAATACTTTTTGAAGTCCCATGTTGCATGTTATCTTCATTAGCTTCGTAACTTTTTCCAAATGTAGTCTATTCCGCGTCTTTGAATGAATGAAATTCATCTTGCTATTGATCCTCTCCACGTTTGCAGAATGAGGCACAATAGAAAGAATTCTGTTTGCTACATGAAACAGTGGGGTGTCAGCGAAAAATGCAGACCACCTGAAAGATAAGATGGTCATGTTTATATTCCGACTTTTCATGCTCGTTTAAAGTACACTGTTAACATATCGCACTAAGAAGGAAGCATTTAAGACTGCAGGAATATTAAAAAAAATATTAAACAATCCCCATGTAATCATGTACACAAAGTAACGTTCTACTTCCGTTAACTAAGAAGATAACGATACAAATTCCAATTCCCAGGCAACGATGTGTCCAGCTAGTACTGAAAGCCACATACATGTACACAACACTGGTATTCAATTGATCTTATCCTGATAACAAATGTCGTTGCAAGTGTACATCTAAACAGAATTAGCGTAGTCATACTTTAACATAGTGAAACACACTCCTTATCAAAATTTCTACGTACAAGCCTATCTGTGTGCACAATAGTGACATCCAGATAATTTATACTATTCAGTAAAAGTAAGGCCGCACAAAATGGAACACAAAAACAGAAGAAAAGCAAAAAGCAAAATGTTGAGCCTGGGGTCAGTAACCTAATTACTCGAGGTATACCGCATATGAAGTTCTTTACTTGAAAATAATCTTAGCACTTATCCTTTGCATGATTACACATGGTTTATCACACTAATGACAAAATACTCCATTAACAAAATACGTGCCATAAGCATTGTGGCATGTTCAATACGCGCAGCACTCATACCGCTCATCTTACAATAAATTGGCATTGACATATGGTTTAAGAATATCTTTGGAAGATGACTCAGGAAAATATTTCTACCAAAGACAACCACATGCTCAGCTACGCACCTATACCAGGTAAGCGGGGGCATTTTTTTGGTGGTGAGTATTCAGATATGAGTAACAGACGCTATAGTAACCGTCAAGGTCTACGCCGCCAACATGGACAACGGATGAGAAGTCGCCCCAGGTCTTGCGGTCTTCGAAACATCGGCGAGTTCGTCTCATGACGATCGTTGGGTCATGTGAAAAGATTACTTCCTTTTGATGTCACATCAATTGAATCCCAGAACAATATTTGAAAAGTTTCAAGCTTGTCCTTTCGATTAGGGTCCAGAATATTTTGCAGCATGTATACACACCCACTCTCATCCTAAAATGAACTCCTGGCGATTTGTAGTTTTTGATATGAACGAGTTCATCATCAACAACTACTAGGTGAGACTGACTCCAGGCTGAATTATCGATAAGTTTCTGCATTAGAGGATAGGCATCCCTCATCCACACATGAAAAACCAGATAGCACGAGGAATGTTCTATTCAAAATCATCAGCAAGCTCCACCAGATTTCTGACACAACTCTCATCGTATAGATTTGACACGATCCCACAGGATAACAGAGAGACGGTCGCGCTTCGACAGGGCCACCTGCGCTTGAACATGTGCGTCATCGTTCTCAACAACAAAAGCTCAGAAGAGGTGCACGATTTACTCAAGACTTTCAAGGATGCTCCCATGAACCACCGCAAAAGATTAACATGGCTACACCGAAATCTGCTTGACTACTTATTAATTTGCAAAATCCTAATTAAGAAGATGATCAAATACAAGAGTCGTTAAACATCCGGACACGCATAGGATGGATACGAAAGCAAACAAATAATAAAAAGTAGGTCCTATACGTTGATTATTTTAAAAATTAAGCAGAACTGTGTGATTAAGCCGACTAAAGGTAAAAATTCGCAGTTAGAAAATATCTTCTTGCAACTAGCTTTTGTAGCACTCGTTGTTGCGTCGGATACTGGAATGTTCATAATCAAGATAATTGTTTTCAATTGCAATAGAGAAATACATAGTAACTGCCTTCTAGTTATCGACTTTTATTCACCAAAAGTTTACACAAAGTTAAAAAGTACCCACGCGTTTTCGTCTGAAGACAGTCTCAAGGTCCCTTGAAGCTGTCTTCGGACGAAACGCATCCTGGTACTTTTTAACTTTGGGAACTTTTGGTGAATAAAAAGTCGTAAATAAAGGGAGTGACTTATCAAGTTTTCACTTTAATCGCTAGGCCTTCCACATTTAAGAACTCATCAAACTTTATTCAAACTATTAAGCTGCTTAAACAATTCTTAAACACTACAATCGTGAACATTAAAGCTTTAGATCAATAAAGCAGCTATTCTTGAGTTTGATGTCTATTATTTTCGGTCCGTGCATTATTTAAAGGGTGTCGTGTAGGATTATCAGAAATTAAACTGAAACTATTTAGCACTTATTCAAGTCACACATATATAGCTATTGTAATGTAAAGGTAACACACTGAAGCCATACGAAATACAAAAGATCAATCGATTACAAAATAATTCATCTCACCGAATTGCACTGGCAGTTTGAGACTTTCGCTAAGTCTTCTTCGATCGCATTTCGAAGAACAGACTTGTTATTAACAGTTTTGGAACAATTTGTCCTCACTTAGATCAAAAACGACTCCAAAGAAGGCATATTCATCAAGCTCCTCTATAACGCAGGTTGAGCAAGAGATACTCATCCAATTCGCTGCCCAAGTAACTCACCATTGCCTCTCATCATAAATTTTTCTCAAAAATTTCGCGATGGCTCCTACACATGTTGTCGACCCTTGCCTTTTCTAAGTATTCCGTTTAGGAAGCGATCTACTAGAGTAAGACGTTGCACTCAAATAAGAACAATGAACTAAAAGCCAAAATCCGGTAAAAGAATCTGAAGCAATTGAGGATGATATAGAATCCTAAGTTCGTATAGACTATCGATGTCTCTGGCGGATTGCACACTCAATCACGATCTCCATTCCGATGTCTCGCCTATTTCCGCAATTGACGGTGACTCCGGCACAGCAGTGAAAACATTCCGCTACCTCGTTACCGACGACAAGCGCTGCAGAAGTTCTCGTGCGATGACATCTCCCAGTATGCCTCTTTCCCTCACAAAAACAGAGTCAGAAACCATGGGGTTTCAGGATCACAAACCACGAAGTTTTAATATATACTTAGCCACAGTAAACGTATCACCCAAACCATCCCTGAAAGATCCAGGTTTTGACCTGGCTTAGACGACGATTTTTATTTGCCCTATCAACATCTTCAGTCCTTTTGGTCCAGGAGTGGCCCACGATCTCGTTCGCGGCTAGGAACGCGGAAGCCTGATCAGCTGGCGAAAAAATTCTTTCCAGCTCGGGTTTCTCGACACCAAGCTGAATCGGAGCGTGCCTCGAGTATAATGCGCCCAGTGACCAACGGAGAGTCTTTGTAATTTATCTGCTGCTCTTGACGTCATTGAGCTCAGCACCCCAAGATAGATGTCATTGACTAAGGAAAGAAATGCAATGTTGACAATTCCATTGAAAATCGAAAATTGAAGGGCTAAAACTGTGTTTTGTGCCGCCTTACTATATATAGGATTAAGGGATACTTTCTGATAATTGCCCATAAAGTGATGTTAAGAATCAGTGTGTGCTAGAAAAACCCACCCACTTGTTACTTGTTCAAGCACTGAGACCTCACGGAGCTCAATCCAAAAAAAATTGTCGGAGGATGATGAGTAGAGTATAAAATTCTACTGATCGAATTCGTTGGTCCAAGACGCACACTAAGCGAACTTTCACTATCAGTTTCAGTCCCTCCGTGATGCATACCGTGTTTAACATTCGGATGAACTCCACTGACTCGCTCATCGGAAGATATGACAAGCACTATTTTATGCACCTTTCGAACACGATCCTATACTGTGGTTACATCATGCTTGCACAGGTAGGCCTATGAAATGACTATTGCCGTGACGGTAAAATAGAAAAACACATAGTCCCAACTATTGACCGTACAGTTGATTATTCTAGCAAATATTTATAAAGAAACGAAACACTTACAACATGACCCTACATCATAATCATGAATATAGACTGTGTCACTGTCTACATTAACACTTAACTAAGTCTATGTTACGACTTACTATTCTTGGGATATAATAGACCTACTAGACAAAGCAATCTTGATAATCCAACTCACCTGAGAGGTAGATTTTGAGAATTTGGCTGCTTTCATCACATGGTGTCCAGTGCTGCGGACTTCGCTGGTGGGGCATTACAGTTCCTGTCGCAGATTCCACCAATAGCTAACTTCACAGCTCATGGTCATGGCCATACACTTTTGGACGAGATGATCTGTCCTTTTGTGCACATTGCTTTGTTACCCAGGAACAAAATTTAACATGAGTAGAGGTTCTTCGTCAGATTTTATAGAGAAATACTTGTTTTGAAATGCTATGCTTTCGCCCCACCCCCCAGCTTTTTCAACCATCGAACAACTTTCTGAGACACAATTTCACAAATCCGTGAATTTAGGATTATCACGTTTGAAAAATGTTCTTGATTTTGCTTAGTTCTTGTAATACTCCAATTGTCATTTCGTATGAGATAGTCACCGTCACGTCAGCCATTCATCACACGTGATGAATGCGTCATGCAAAAGTGAGTCAAACTTAGCCGAGCATGCGGAGACAAAGGACTAGAAACGATCTGTATTTACACATCCGCTGAAGCTGGTGTATTTAACAGCCAAAGCACCCTAGCCGCAGTTTTATACCTTGAGAGAAGAGGCTATTAATGTCTACCTTATAGAGTACACTCAACTCTTTCTACTATTAGGAAGCATGTACTTCAGAAATAATGAATTAACTGACAATTAATACGCAAACTTACATACACAAATGGGTTACATCGTCTCAAGAAAGGTGGATATGTTTTATCGAAATAACAAAAATCCTGGACTTAACTACAGATTACAGCAGTAAAAACACTACCTAACAATTGATAAAAAAACATATAAAAACAATGTTGTTTTATTAAACCATATTTAAAATATAATTTAAACATATGTAAAATAATCATATTTAAAAATATCGCAACCCTACTTTAAATACAAGTTATATTATAAAACTCCTTTGTCTCTATACAATCCACCTTCCAAACGGGAATCATTCGTATGGAGGAGAACTGTCGAGGGGAAACCTTGGAAGATGCGATCGAGAGCTAATCAACGTCGATGCCTTTAACTGTTTTTTCTTTCAACGCAACAGAGATTGTGCTTATCGATGAAGGACGGTCTGCCGTTACAGGCGCTCATTACAAACAGTTCCAATTCAAAAAGCTCGAGCGGCTACCCAGAAGCCCCGTGCATTACCTCATTGTTTTCTCCATGATAACGTTCCTGCTCACACATCCGGTTTCGTGAAGCATGCTATCTCTGATGCCGGTATGATGGTTGTTACCCATCTTAATACAGCTCGAGCTTATCTGCATCCAATTTCTGGCTGCACAGAACTCTGAAAAACATTTGCGTGGACAATTATTTGAATGCAGCTCTGATGTAGAAGAATCCTTCCGCGAATTCCTCGATAAACTTCATTCTTCAAGAAGCGTTTGCTATTTAGAGTCAGGTGGTTGAAGTGTGTTCAACACGAGGGCATCGACTTGAAAAGGGAATTTTAAGACCTGTTATTTTTATCTGGTCACATCAGAGCACTTGTTGATAAAATAATGTTTAAACAACACAACCCTCGGGGAATTTGCCATGCACAAAATAGAAAAACATATTTGATTTTAAATTCATCAAAATAATCAAAATTTCGCATGTTTTCTAAAATGGGCCTTCAGACTAGTAAAAGACGAAAACTTTTCAATAATTTGCATTCTATCCTAACCTACATATGCCAAATTAATGATCCATCACATCAGAATTGAAAGATTTACAGTTTTTCTACATTTGTCCGGAAACTTATTGGACGTACCGCGTATGCTACAAAAAGATAATTGAAAGAATAACAATGACTGAATAGCTGAGTCATTGGCGGACGAAGCGTTGGGTTCTCTAATTGATTCATTTTATGATGAAATGTAGCAAAGGAATAGTTTATTTTTGATTCTTTTTCAAAATAGTTGAACTCATCAAGAAATGTAGACAGGTTCTAAGCAATGTCACGTTATCTGCAAGTTACTATGCGGAAGGTCAAGATTCGACATTACGATCGGCTTCAAGCAGTATCGGAAACCAAGAGGAAAATCTTCCACAGGGATTGGCCACAGGAATGCCAAGATGGCATATATCTTGGCAAGAGGAGTAGCAACAGGGTAGGCATATGTGTTATTCATTATGAGATTTCAAAATTCTGAGGTCGCGGGAATCGGGATTCCGTGGCCTACAATGATTTATCATGACCTTGAATTGCCGAATTTCCGTCACCTTTTTCACATTTTCCCTCAACATTAGGAAATGCGTTGTTTATTTTATGGCACAATCGTGATTTTCAAAAGGTTTCATTTTTATGATGTAGAAATTTATTGATGAATTGATGTTTGAAGTTTGTCTTGAAGCTTGAATTGAACCCCCTCAAGATCAGCTTCAGCAACGTAAGAGGACTGAGGTTCAATTACGACGACATCAATATTTTCCTCCAAGGTAAGTCACCAGATCTTGTAGCCCTGTCGGAAACCAGGCTAGATCCCAGTGTGTCATCAAGCGATGTTACTCCTGATGGATACATATTTCACCGGATGGATAAAGCACCTTGTCATGGTCTTGGAGTCTATGCCAAGACAAACCTTCCCTTGAGAAGGCTTCGTAGCTCAGAGGATCCAAGGCATGAGTATCTTGCCTTGAATGTGCCGTTACAGAAAATCACTCTTCTTCTACTTTTCCTATACCGCTCTCCATCAACCAATGCAGACCTTTTCAATGTTCTTTCTGATAAGATGGATTCTCTTCTACAAGAGCATCCCAGCACTGAGGTTGCAGTTTTTTGGTGACTTCAACGTGCACAATGTTGATTGGCTTGTGCACTCACGCGCCACCGATCTCTCCGCACGGTCAGGCAGCCGAGGATTTTGCTGTCTCTCACAACCTTAGTCAAATTGTCACTTGTCCTACCAGAGTGCCTGACCGAGCTGGGGATACTGGATATCTCTTTGACATGTTTCTCACCTCAAATCCAACTTGTTTTTCACACAAGGTTACTTCTCCCCACGGCACGTCTGATCACTGTGTTATCAGTCAAACAAACTTGCTCCACACTGTCTGCACCTGAACAGTTTATCAATTC